>JAYMSV010000811.1:0-14853 GCA_036897745.1 Erodium moschatum | reverse complement strand
GCAGTGTAGTGTTCATTTTGAGAACGTGGGTAGTGTAGTGTTCGTGACCAATACTTAAGATAAGTTTCGATATTTAACCCATGTTTTTTTTTTTGTTGAAAATTTAGTAATTATTTTGTTTCTTTTACTATAAAAAATATTGAACACTTTTAAAAAATAAAAATATATATTGAATCCATTAAGCGTATGATATTTTACAAAACAAAAAAAATAAAAAAAGTAAAAAGAGTGAAAAAGGAAGTGAAAGTGACAAAAGGAGGACATGTCAGGAACCGTTGAGAGTACTAATTTCACCAATAAAAATACTCACTTCTCCTTTTCTTTTATTGATTATTACAAGTAAGAGAGCCGTTGGTATCTGATCAGTCTCATTTCTTGAGATTCACGGCACCTCGGAATCACACGCCTCCGCCGGCCGGTCACCATCACCGGCCGCCGGCGAAGGACTCTGTTTCCAAAACCTTCCACTACAGTCCATAGAGCTACACTCTGTAAATCTCTAAACGCGTAAAACCAGGAAAGCAACTGATCATGGGGTTCACACAACTTTTCCAATAGTGCAAATTCACATGTCAGAGACTTCACATACTCACATGTCACTGTATGAGGAACCTCACAAAACCCGCCATTGATAGCGGTCCTCGGTTTCAGAACAGAGCAATTAACAACAAAAACAGAGCAATATGGAGAGAAAAAGAGGAAATATATTAAATGTCTCTGTGCTCGAGATATAGATAGATATATATAAATGGTTGGTGGGTTTGTTCTTTAATCTGTACTCTGTAGTAGTGCTCTGTTCTGGTCTGCTCTGTTTCGTACAGGCCATACCTCAGCTAATGTAGCTCAGCTAGCGAAGACAGAGAAAAGGGTCGGAGCCAGATAGCGCCAAAGTAGAGTTAAAAGATAGGTTTCGGAGAAATAAATACTCTGTTTCTGGCAGAGGAAAAAGCAGAGGAGGGTCGTGGGTCTGAGCCAATCTCGTGTGTTGTTGTTGGGTTTTGCTGAGATTGATTCGATATCTTCAATACACACACGACACAGCGACACACCCATATCGTGTACACAAAAAGGTTATTATTTATAGGTCACGATCGATCAGAAATCAGAAAGTTTTGGGAAACAGAGCATCGTATGATGAAACAGAGTCGTCCTCTCTGTTTTTTCCCCCTTCCTTTAATCACGACTTTACCTTTCCTATTCTCTCTGTGACGCGCCATTATTGTGTTTGTGGCAGTAAAAAAGAGGCCTGAGGCTGAGGGGTCGAGCTTTTCTTAAAACAATGGAGTTTTGACTGTCAGTTGGGAACGATTCACGACCCATCTTGCTTTTGTGGTCCCCGATTTCTGATTAATTATACATGTCTCTGTTCTTGGTCATGATCATGATGGTTTTGATCTTTGTTTAATCAATTGAACAACCCACTCCTGCCCCTATATATATACATATGGGTGTTGTTGTCTTGGGATTTTGAAGAGGAATCGACACTTGATTGCTATGGCTGTGCAAGCTCATTATCATTCTTCAAATTCTTTCAGGTTTGTTCTGATTCTCTTCTCTCATCTCTCCTCTGTTTCGTTAATCTATGGAGTTGGAGCTTGATACTCTTATGCTCTGTTTTTGACCTTTAAACAAGCAGCTCTGTTGCTGGGATTGGGAAGATAAGTGATAATAATAATCTACAGGAGGATTTTCAGCCGTTGCAGCATAACCAGATCACCAGCAATCTGTTGGGTCATCGGAATTTTGGTGAGCAATTGCTTTAATTTAGTGTTCTGGAAAAGTTTGAATCAAAAGTTTTAATTTTTACATTGCTGAGAATTTGAATTTCTGGGGTTATTAGCAGCTCAGATGATGAACGTTGCTGGGTTTAGCGAGCCCGAGAGCGAAATGACGTGTATTGCTTCCGGCGGCCGGAAGCGAGCCAGAGAGGACCAGATGGTCGCCGGCGAGAAAACCCGGCAGGTGTATGAGCATTATCATCATCTCCGACGACCGGAGCAGTCGAGGTTTCACGTTGTTGCTGACAATCTTAATTTTTACGACCCCGGAAAAGACTCCGGCCCTGCTTCGACCAGCGGAAGCACAGAGCAACTCTGTTCTTATCTCGGCAATAACAGAGACATTGAATTGGAGGCTTTGGTCCTATTGCAGGTACCAATCTTCTCTGTTCTTACGATTTTGTTCCGATATGATTACTGGGTCATTGGAAAAATAAAAAAAAAAATCGGATTTTGGGAATTGATTTGCAGAATGAGAAGCTGAGATCAATGGTGGAAGAGACGAGGAGGAAACAGAGCAGGTCGTTGCTGAGCATGATAGAGCAACAGACCCTGAGGAAGCTCGTGGAGAAAGAAACAGAGCTCGAGAGAGCGAACAGAGTAAACATGGAGCTTGAAGAGAAGGTGAAGCAGATTAGCGCTGAGAATCAGATGTGGTTCAATGTGGCGAAGAACAGCGAAGCCACCATTGCGAGCCTGAGGTTGACCCTCGAGCAGATTCTAATCCAGAGCGCCGGAAACCTGGTCGCCGCCGAGGGGTTCGGCGAGACCGACGGTGGCGCCGGAGATGAGGCTGTGTCCTGTTCGGAGGCGGAGGTGAAGAAGGGGAAGAGCTGCAAGGGATGTGGCGGATACGACGCGTCGTTTTTGGTGTTGCCGTGCCGGCACCTCTGTCTCTGTAGATATTGTGAGTTGGGTGTTCGTTGCTGTCCTGTTTGCAATGCCGTGAAGAACTCCACTTTGCAGGTTTTCATGTCCTAGCTACAACTAGGAGATTATAAATTGGGATTTTCAAATTTTTTTAGTTGGTTCAGTGAAAATCATGTTAATTTTGTGTTTATATATAAAGTTTATGTTCATTAAATTTTATTCTATCATCAGTCATGGTGGACATGTAAAATCCATAAAAGGAACAAAAAATGGTATTAAACAGAGTTAATGTACAATGTAGAAGGACAAATACTCAATTAAGAAAAAAAACAGGAAAGTTAGGGATTAGAGTGCTTCAATTAGGAACAGAAACATATAGGTTAAGGATCAGAGCATCTGCAGTGGTCGGTGTTAATTCGACGATTGAGAGAAAATATGATTTTTGGTAGTTTCAATGTTTTTATCTCTTTCGAAGGTGCACATCTATGCACCTAGCAATTTGACTCTGTGATTCATATTAATATAGAACAATCGGACCCATCCTCAATTACGTTGTGCGAGGCTCGTCAATATGGGAGCAAATTAATAGCCAAAGGAATTAATTGCTTAAAACTACCTTATCTATTGTACACATGCGAAAAACTAATCTATGTTTGAAAATCACCCAAAAGATACACTATTTGAACAGTATGATTTTCAACGAAATTACGACCCTTATTTATTGTCCAAATGCGAAAACTACACTTCTATATTAGCTCGTCCCTAATTTTAAATATAGGGTAGTTTTAAGCAATTAACCGTTACAAATCATACATTTACATTTTCGATCATCTAACATATCTGATGTTAAGAATGCATAGTTCTTAATTTATGCACAAACAATGAGTACTTTCCATTCACATTCACATTCACTCTCCTACAAATATAGTAGGCAATCAAGAAGAAAAATCATTTAAGAAACTCAGGTGGATCCTGACCTATCCAAAAAGAAGATTGCGACCAAAACAGTTTACAACTTGTTCAGCAACAATAAACATAATTAGAGTACAATACGGGTACAGAATCCTAGATTCGGTTATCTGATTGTAGTTTAGAAATATGCAAGATTATCCTACTGCAAGTTCCTCATCTTCAACATGCTCTCTACTCCTTAAAAGAGATGGATGCAATACAGTGCTCTACTCCTGAAAAGGGAAGGAAGCAAAAAGGGATTAGTCTACAAACAGGAAACGAGCATTGATGCAACACTTACAATAATGCCAACTTATCGACTTATTGCAATATAATCAGCCTGAAGTTCTGAACTCTTTGAAAGAAGGTATAACGGTGAGTTTATGAATCACAACTAATTTTAAATGCAAACAAATTAAATATTAGAATCAAAATAAGACTATCTCAAAGTTGACTATCTAGCTAAAAGACCGGAGAAAGAGTTTGCCCAAACAAACGCCCAAGTGATAAAGTGCTCGGTTTCATTTAACCCAAGGTCTTGGAAAATAGTCTATAGATCTTGAGATCTTGAAGCCCCACAGGTTTTGGAAGAACTTCAAAGAATCACATGTTATGATTTTGAGAAGTACGAAGATTCTAACCTATGCAATAACAAATGACGCCATAATCAGGCTTATCATCATATCCTATACTATCATGCAAAATTATGTCCACGGGCACATACAAATCACTGATCATACGAAAGTCGAGTGTATATGAACCAACTGGCTAGTCCTCTAAACCGTCTTTCCATCTTATTAAGCACAAGTGAAATATATACATATATCCCTTGCATAACTACATCTCTTTATGGTTGACCCGTATACGATAGATTTGTAACCCAAATTAATCTATCTTGCTCTAAGCGAACTCCCATACCCTGTTTGTTTTAGGAGAATAGTTCATTAAATTACACTACTATCCTGATTAAGAGTCACTTGCACAAGGTTGGAGAGGAAATAAGATAGAAATCTATTGATTTGAATGCCACTGAACAAAAATGGTAATACCTGTTCCATGGGTGCAGGTTCATCATTCTTGGTTTCCTCATTGTTTTTGGGTTCAACATCCGACTCATTTTGATTACTGGGGATCATTTCCTCATCTTTATCCTCAACAGCCTCATCACGAGTATCATCATCTAGAGTTTGGAAATCAGCAGGCAGTTGGCCAGTCTTCAGTGCCTGCTCAAACAAAAGCAACAAACACCTAAGAAGACATCCAATGTGTAACAACATATTCTGATAATTAATTAACGAGCAACACACCTCCTCAAGTCTTGCAACCTCTTCAAGAGTCTGAGAATTCACAATGGCAGCCTACATAGAATTAAAGAAAAAAACGAAATGCAGAATGATAGTCATAAAAATTCATACTTATAAAAGTAATGTGTTACAAATGACCATAAAAGTGCAAATGGCCTTTTTAAAAAAAAAAAAGCAAAAACATAAGCCAACTCAAAAGGCAGCTAGATGAACTTAACAGAGCAAGTGAATGACTATTAAGTTGTTTTCTTGATATAGCATATTCAGCAAACAATCATTAGAACCTTATTAACAATGTGTTAAGAGAGCGAAGTATATCAACAAAATCTGGCATAGGTTATCATGATTAGTATTTTGATGCAACAAATAAGATACCTTGATAGCTGTAATTTGCTCAGGTGTTGGAGCAACCACTTTCGGGGTTTTCTGTTCTTCTGCAGCTTCAGAAGCATTTGGACCCTCACCTGGTGAGAATGTCTTTGCAGATTCCTTTTTAATCTCTTCTTCAGCTTCTTTAGATGCAAATAACTTTGCCGCTTCCAGTCTCTCCTATCACCCACAAACGTCAATCATGAGAAATCGCACAAGAGATGCATAGACTCAAAAAGAACAAAACACTAGATCCAACAAGAACAGCCAAACAATTTCCTGAATAAAGCTGGGATCAGCTACACGATCATTTAGCAAAACTCATTGGCATAAATTCCTACAACAAGAATAGATGCACAATTTCAATGATAATGGGAATTTGAAAACGCTACGAGTTTCTAATTCACTGTCAAAATAATTATAGCTATTAAATCTATGGAGCTAGGTTTTCCACCTGATACACAAAAGAGGAAATGAACTCCAATAGAAAAAATTGGTGGTTATTTTTTATTAAGTGGGGAACTCGAGCTCAATTTACCTTTTCAACCATAGAGAAATTGATATCCCCATAAAAATCATATAGCAAAGTTCGGCACAATTACACAGGCTTACCTTGTTTTTTACTTTCTTGAAATCCAGAACTCGAAGAGATTTTAGTTTGTGGATCACATACAACCTATAGTTTGGTTTCTTTGTAATATTATTATCCAGAAGGCTAAGAAACTGCAGCTTTTGGAGAGATGCAAGAGGATCAATCTCTACCAAGTTGACAAGCCTGTTGTTTGTGAGAACTAATGTGTGTAATTTGGGCAAGTACTCTGCAAAAACAGCAACTATGAAATTCATACAAGGCCACACAAAAAAAATTGGGAACTGAGCCAAACATAATTTTGTGTACCTCCAATATTGGGATTGATACGAGTAATTCTATTATTATTGATGATCAAAGTTCCCAAACGATTAAGATATGGCAAGCTTTCCAGCTTCACAATTTCATTATCAGATAAATCAATGGTGTCAAATTGGTCCTGCAAAACAGTGCAATAGAGAGCATTTGATAAATCAGTACATTCATTTAACCATGCAATATCAAGTCAAATAAAGATCACTTGAAGTGGAAAAGCACATGACGAATAATCATCACAAGAACATGCGATGATTTTTTTTTCTTTCTCAACACGTGTTTAAAGCCATGTCATTGTGACTATATCTGATTAGTTGAGCAACAACAGCCAATAAGAAAGCACCATGAAACAGTTACAGACTATGTTTGCAGCAAAGAATCCCGGGATTCATCCCCAGCATATCATATCACTATAAGCTTCTTTATTAGAGATGATTTATAGTTTTCCCTAAAAGAATATGGTGCCGAAGCCTAGAACTATATTAATCTCATCTATAGGTAGTCCAAAAGTTAGTCATATCCCGGATGGATCCAGATCTTGTATGAGTTTTAACTTAGATATACATGGTCAGAAGCTAATACACCCGTCTGACATTGATGTTTGAATTCTGCCAAAACATAGCAGGTAATGTTCATCCACTGCACCAAGGATTCTTTTAGAGGAAAACAAAAATCCACAAACCATTTTATCTTACCTTAGAGTAAACTCAGGTCAAGACCTACTGTGTTCTTTTACAGGCTAATTTGGTGAGGTTAAGGAAACATAAATTAAGTGTTTAGCTTCAGTTTGAAGCTGATAATCTCAAGATACAAAGTCAGAATATCTTTAACCTACGAGTTTAAGTTGAAGGGATTAAACACGGACTCTGATAGGATATTTTTATACAAAATAGCATCAAGTCAAAATGACAACAAGACTAACATGTACTCCCACAGCAAAAAAAGGAATAGGAAAATTAGGGGACCCTATCACAATCTGAATGGCCTAGTCAAGTAGATGAAATTCACAGTATTAAGAAACATACCCACTGAAGTATAGAATAAGAGCACCACATTCTAATGACTATAAATCAACTCAAAAACCCTCATCAATCATGAATTTCGGAAAGTGAAGGTGAACCAATTTCAGCCTCATAAACCCACAATTCCGAAACACATTGTCAGTAGATGAACTTCACAATTTTAAGAAACATAACCACTGAACTCTAGAGCATGAGCACCATGATCTTGTGACTACAAAACCAACCAATGCAGCCAACGACATCAAGAATTGAGAAAGTTAAGGAGAACCCAGCTCAGTTTCACTAGTCTACTGTTCTGAAATTCACAATTTTAACAAGCATAACAACTGAACTATCTAGCACATCATGAGCAACACGTCCCAATGACTACAAAGCTAACTCAAACACCCAGTTGCATCAATCATAAACTGGGAAAGTTAAGTTGAACCCATCTCACTCAGCCTGACTAGTCTACAATTCATGCATTATCAAGTAGATAAACCTCGAAATTCAGACAAATGCGACACTGAACTCACCTCAGTGGCACCCAAGTTCTCGATCACAGCAATCTTATTGCCTGAAAACCAGAGGGAAAACAATTATTACTAGTGAACAATCAGAGCATAACCCAGAAAGAAAAATAAAACTAGACCTGCTGTGTGCAAGGAATGGCAGGGAGGCTGAAATTAGGGTTTGAGAAAGGGCGAGGGATAGAGAAGAAAAACTACCTCGAAGATCTAGCTCGCGCTCCTTAACGGCATTGAAAAAATGCGGGCTTTTCCAGATCAAATCGGCGGTGAGTCTCACCATTTCTTCGCCGGATAATGAAGAAGCTCTAGTGGAATCGGCAGAGGGAGAAGAGGAACCGGAAGAAGCAGCTGGGTTCTGGAGGGAAGCAGAGAAGTATCGGTTCTTAAACCTATTGTAGTGAGCTGAGCTCTACCGCTCGGCCCAAGCCCAACAAATCAAGAGGAACATAAAGCCCAGCTCACTACGAGGAGGTGGGCCTGACCGTACATTGTTTGAATTTCCTACTTTCTAATAATTTTTTTGTTTGAATTAATGGGTGGAAATGTCCAAACAATGATATGATTACGGTGATTTAATTTAATCAATAAATATTAAACATGGGCGAAAGATCCTCAGTTTGAGAATATGTTTGGTACTTTCGTAGATGATCCGATTCTCGTGGACTCATATACTAAGTCTAATTGGCGTCTTAGACAAACATAAATTATTCATGTATCTGCCAAACAAATTAAACAAAATCCTAAATAGAAACAAAAACGTAACTAGATAAATAAAAGTCTATAAATCAAAACATAACAGTAAAAACAACTCTTGCTCCTCCTAGTCAGACCATCAGCACATGGCCCTATATCATGGGGGTAGCCCACCATCTAACTATCACTCCGTTCTGAGGGCAACTCATGACTCCTGGTGGGGCTGGTTGACAGCCCTCGCCTCATCGTCCTCTTTGTCCTTCAGGGAGTAATATCTGTAGTGTCCATGGATACCCTTCACCTCATTCGAGCCCGGGTGGGCGGCTAAAAACGATTGTCCTGGACTTGTGACAGTCCTTGGTAGTACTAGGTTGGCTCGATGCTCGACAACCGACCCTGTGGTTGGTGGCGATTGTACATGTTACTGTCGGGGAAAGAGTTGGCCTGCGTGTTGCAGGGGCAGGAGGGGAACTACACGTTGTTGTGGGGACAGGGGTCTGCCTCGGCTGACCGTAGATTATCCCCCAAGAGTGATGGATCCACTCATTCGCGACAAGGGAATGAGGCTTGAGTGAGAGATGAGAGAGGAAATCCTCCTCTTGGATTAGGGGGTTCGGAGGCTACGGGATTGGATAAGGCAGCAGCGTCGCCAAGGGAGGAGGACGCATGATGGGCCTGGGAGGGGTGCGACAACTGAAAAGGAAGTGAACCCTAATTTTCAGAGAGAAAATCTAGTCTATAGTATTGGACTATTTTTTCCGATAGTTTTAAACTTGTATACCATAATTCTATATTAAATATATAGGAGTTACTGTTACGTTAATGACGTAAGATATCAAAAATGTCCCTACACTTAGAAAAAATGAATAACGCATTGGAGTGAGTGAGGTTCAAATGCTCACATTTCACATTGAGCGTATAAGACTCGCATATAGTTTTCATTGAAAGTATGAATGCAAATCGTCCAAAGAGACGTGAAGGTGTGGAACTACTAAAAAGTGCACGACTACGTCTTTTATTCCGATCTGCAATTTGCAGGACGGTTACATAGTATAGTATCGGAAACGAATAAAAAATAGTTTAAGATATTATAATAAAAATAAATTTTTATTATAATACAATGCACAAATTTTCCTTAAACGTGATTAAGTGATGTTTTCCTTACGAATAAATCTGAAACAATTCGTTTTTTTCCCCGAAATAAAGCGGGACATCAGTATACTCGTCAACTCAAGCATTGCCACGTATCCGAGCTACTAACAACCACTGGATCGTTAATCAACGGCTCTTATTGTAAGAGGTGACGTGTAATCACACAGTCACCTCACCGCCGTTATAAATATCGCAACCGCCGTTTTCTTTCGAACTCATTGAAGCTCTCAGATCCTCTGGTGACCGTCTTCTTCCAGTTCCGTTCAGACCCAAACCCGCAGCTTGACGGGAAAGGAATCAGAAGACTAATCGGAGAAGTTCCCGACTGGGATTGCAAAGCAATTTCGTTTCTCTTTCCCTGAAAAAAATGGAGCGGAGGAGCTCAGTTCGACCTGTGCCGTGGCTGTTGTGGCTGCTGGGCAGTGCCTTGGTAGTGGTGTTAGCGACGGCAGAGCGAGAAATTGTATCTTCCTCGGCAGGGCTATCTCTGTCCAATTCGAAAGAGGAGGCCGATCTGGTGATCGGAGCCGGTGACGATGAGCTCGACGGAGGTTTCTCGTCCTTGGAAGGAATGCTGCAATGGGCCATTGGTACTTTTCATTTTCTTTCTCATGAATCATTGTAGCTTTTTCTGACTATTTAATCTCTCTGGGGTTTAGCTGAAATATGTGTTGTTAGTGTTTCATTGCTATTCAGTTACTGGGCTTAGCTGAAATCAGTTGATGTCGATTTGTGAAACTTGGTAATTTGGTAGTTATTGGGTTAGTTTTGTATCATAGCACATTGATTGAAATTATTGTTCTCTTGTTGAAGATCATGATATTACATTAGTGAGAATTTGTAGCATGATAGATATTACTTTGGGGTAATTCATTCTCAGTGGCCTAAGTCTTTTTTGTATGACCTCCGTACCCTAAACTTTCATTTATTCCATTTTAATACCCTCAGTTAACTTTCCATCTGATTTTGCATCCAAAACAGATAAAATGACCATAATACCTCTCACTAACAAATGTTTTTTTATATTACTTTTAAAAATAAATGAAAGTTTAGGTTGTTGAGGTGGCACAAAAAAGACTTAGGGTACTCTAAATGAAATATAAAAGATTTAGGGTACTCAGACTGAATTATCCCTATTACTTTCTCTTGCATCAAATCAATGGCTGAATTTTAATGGCAAGGATGATTGGTTTCATTATGCATAGTTCTCATATTGAATCAGAGGATTTTTTGGATAGTTTTAGTGACTGTCACTACGGTCATCTATAAGTTACTTCAATTCAATGTTTACTTCTGTAGACACATTTAAATTGGTTTGTAATGGTTGTTGTCTGGATGCTAGTTACTTTTCAGAGAGATTAGAGATTCTAGTTGTTTTTCTTTCCTTCTCAAATGTTATATGTAGTTTTACTGAGGGAAAGGCATGGTTCCTATTAATGGCGTTCAGGTCATTCTGATCCGGAAATGTTAAAGGAAAAAGCAGAAGATGTTCAACGTCTATCTCCTAGTGATATTGGGAAGCGACAAGGTGAAGTAAAGGTGAGGACCATTGCCTATTTATTTTGAGTATCAAAAACTTTTGTGATATACCTGTCCAGATACAGGGAATTTTGAGTGGTGATGACATGGATTTTCTTCGTCCTCTCTTTGTTCATGGGTTTTGGTTTTGATTTGTTAAGAAGTCAATGTTAAGTATCATAAAAGGCCACAAAATGGAGGGTATTGATGGAACCGTTTTTAACGGTGGAGTTAATACCACCATGCCACAGAGGCAGGATGCCTTCCTATATGGTTCGGTATTCGTTTATCAACTGCAAACCTTATATATGAATTTGATATATTTGCATGCACAGGAGTTGATGGAGAAGTTAAAAATGCCTTCAGATGCACAGTTGATGAAGATTGCAATTGATGACTTAAATAACTCTTCTCTCTCTCTTGAGGACCATTTCCATGCGTTAGAGGAGCTTCTGATATTGGTTGAGCCAATAGATAATGCTAATGGTAAGCTGAACCTTTCTATGTTTTCTACAAACATAACACATTATGGCAATTGATATTCTTAGTGTAGCTTTTGATTAGTCCTAACTAGTACTTAACATTGAATGGCGAGCCTATTTTTATGAAATTTTTCTAGAGATGATATCACCATGTGATGTTGAAGCAGCAAAGCTAATCAGACCTTGTTGATACCATAGGATGTTGACTGGGACAGGGAGTGCTATCTATATATGGTGGCCACTCACTCGTTATAGTCATATTTGACTTCTAATCCATGTTCTTTTTAGTATTTTCACATTGATTAAGGATGAAAATTGATGTGGTTAGCTTGCTCCTTGAGGTGGTGGTAGAGGGAAAGAAAGGGTGCAAGAAAGTTTTCATTTTATTTCTGTTTTACAAGTACTCCACAGCCTTTTTTATTATTATTATGCATTGCAATTATTTTGAATCCCGTTTTTGGTATCATAAGGCTGTAGTTGTTTTTTCTTCTCTGGCTCTATATCCAGATAATATTTAGGCTTGCTTATGTAATGTCTGCTTTATCCTGACCATCTAGTGGCTCATGTGTGTCAGATTTGAACAAACTTGGGGGACTTGTTGTGCTTGTACGAGAGCTTAGTCACCCTGACCCAGATATAAGGAAAAATTCTGCTTGGATTCTGGGGAAAGCGAGTCAAAATAACCCAGTTGTTCAAAAACAGGTAAGCTATGTTTCCAAGTTCATTTTGTTTTGGATATCGTCCCACTATGTTCTACTCCCTCAGTTCCGAAACAAGTGTTCTCCTTTTCTAAAATGAATGTTCCAAAATAAGTGTCCACTTTTTTCTTTCTTTGAAGAAGTGAATTATACATGGATTACCAACAATGTCCTTGTATAAGTTAGTTACTACCACAGGAGTGTCTTAGCAAGTGAGATACATGTATACATGATGGTAAAGTGGAACACGAACCCTACTAAACATTAGCTTTTGCTAGATTTCAAAGAGGACGCTTAGTTTGGAATGGATGGATAGAGTACATGTTTTGTGGAGACTTTCCTTTCATGCATGTTTAAATTTAACTGATGTCCACAACTGCAATTGTCTCAGATACTGGAACTTGGTGCACTTACAAAGTTAGTGAATATGGTAAAATCTAGCTCTGCTGAGGAAGCCACTAAAGCACTGTATGCCGTATCAGGCTTGATAAGAAATAATTTAGCTGGTCAGGATCTGTTTTATGCAGAAGCTGGAGACCTCATGGTTCAGGTAACCAAACTAAGCATAAATAAGCCATTTCTGTTTGTTACACCACTCACTATTGGGTCTAACAAAATCTGTTTTTTGGAGATATTGAGCAGCAAAAGTGTTGATATCAGACTGCAAAAGAAAGCTGTGCTTCTTGTGGCTGATCTGGTGGAGCAGCAGCTAGAAACTAACACGGATGAAACCAAGCTGCCCTTTTTTAGCAATCACGTGTTCTTGAAGTCCGTTGTTGATTTAATAAGATCTACAGACCTTGATCTCCAGGAGAAGGTATTTCCTTGGCATCAATTATATAATTTTAATGTCCCTCGGTCCCAATATAAGGGCTCACTTTCTTTGTAGGCAATTGTAGATCATGCACTTCATGGTTAAATCTAGAATAGTCGGAATAAAATCTTATTGTATGTTGGTAGCAGACATTCCTTTCTATTGATACATGATTGTTTTTGAGTCTTATCTCAGGCCCTTGCCGCGGTTAAGAACCTCTTGCTACTGAGATACACTGAAGCATCCATTTTTGAGGACTTCTGTGGGTTGCGAGCCGCATTGTTGAAGATGCAACAACAACTACAGAAATTAAGTCAGGACGATAATCTGAGAGATTATGTTATAGACATTGTGAACCTCAGCAATGAAGTGGAGCTGATCTTCAACCGAAAACAGGGAAAGGTAGGAGGGGCTGGGTCTTGCTTTGCATCTAGATATATGGATTTGGATTATAATTTTGGAAATCTTCCATCTAACAAAATTGTAGTTGTGACAGGTAACACACCAGATGAAAGTTTCCCTCGCCTCGCCAGATGGGGGCTCGGGTTTTGCCTCAGAGAATTGAAAAGAGCCATGATCAGCAACATGCATTTTCTGAACTATAGGTCACCTGTGTATTGTTAGTTGATGTGTAGGAAAGGAGAAAGCTCAGTTGCTGAATGTGTAGTTTCCCCCCATAAACAGTGTCAATTGATTCTAATTACACCTGAGATGATTCAAGATTGTTTCATCCTTTTTTTAAGGTTAATTGCCAAAAGTTACCTTGGTCACATGCAGAAAACTACCCCAAGTTACTGTAATTTATTGGACAAAAGTTTAGGCCAGATTTTCCACGCTTTTGCCATATTGTTCAATAAGCACGTAATGTGACCAAAAGATGGTGCATCTTGCTGGTTACTTTTAACCTAAGGGTAGTTTTTCGCACGTGACCAGAGAAGAGAAAGTTCATTTTTTTTAATCACGGAATGGAAATAATTTCTATGAATCACAGAACATTTCTCTTCAAACACCAGACGCAAGAATCAATTGGAGAAGGCTTCAATCTGTGTTCTCATATAGCATCAAGTAGCATTGTTCAGTATGAGGTTCCACTTAGTTAACATAATCATATGTTTGGTTGGTTGTTGAGATACTGTTTTTCACATGAAAAGCCCCAACTCAGAGACGTGTGGAATATTCGGGGAAGCAAAGATAGAGGACTTAAGCTCACAATTGCAGACAAGGCTGCTCGGCAGTTCAGGATGCCGGACATGGCCATACCTGCTCCAGCTCAGGCCGATGAAGAAGAGGAGGTTGACGAGACATTGATTTGGTGTACGTGCACAGCCAAATCATATTGTACTTTTCCATTCCAAGCGCCAAGATGAACGATCGATTGGATGTCTATAAATAGAATGAAATTGAGATGGAGGCTTGAGACAAACAGTTGATTGGAGGTCTATAAATAGAATACCAGGAATATTCATAGTACTGAGAAACACATAATAATGCTAGTATAACGAACACATAGTAATGCTAGAGTAATAAGAAATAAAATGTAGCCAAAAGATAATTAAAACTAGACCAAATGACACGGGCTTGGCAGAGATAAATCACTCACTCACTGTAGTAGTCGTAGTCGAGGGGAGGTGGAGGTTTGTACTGACAAGTATGCACAAATCGCTCAACCAGAGACTCAGTCGAGGACCGAGGCATAACCCAAATCGGGTTCAATTCGGTGCCCTTCTCCTCACAGTCTCTCAAATAATACCGGCTTTGGCTACCCCGCCCACCCCCTACACAACTCCTT
>JAYMSV010000810.1:0-14857 GCA_036897745.1 Erodium moschatum | reverse complement strand
CCAACTTCACTATTTTCCGGTTCCCGCCGGTCCAATCCGGAGGCGGGTCTTACAGATGACCGGTGACGCTTTCAATTGGTCGGGTCCTAGATATATAATCTCTGACTATATGACGCTTGTGTTTTCGGAATGTTGAATGATGGACACCAGTAAATCTGGAATTTTTTTGGATGAGCGAGATGACACCATCTTGGTTGTGGAAGGAACTTGGAAGTCCATGAAAAAACCCAAGGTAGGAAGAAGTGGACGGGAAACAGGCATAAGACCGAAATTCTGCTTTTTCTGAAAAATGGTTATAAGTTTTCCAAAATTCGAAATGATTGTAAGACATCAGGGTGGATATAATCTGGAGAGAAGCCAAATATTCTCCACCAATAGGAAAACGAATATGGTAGTTTTAAAGGGTTGAGTAATTAGTAAATCAACCAATAACGTGAAAATGTGGAGTTTTGAATGTATAATGTATAATACCACGCAGTAACATAATCTCAGTAGGAGTATGTCCGACAATAAGAATGGTAGTTCTGGAAGAAATGAGAAATATTTTAAAAGTTGTCTAGAGGATACCCCAATCAGTAATGATAGGTATTTTTTTTTTTTGTTGAATATGTGGGGAGGCCTAGGCTTTGGTTAAAAAGTGCTTGAAATTAGCTGGTTTTGTGTCTTCCAGAATACTTTGATAATAAACTGGGGTTTTTCGAAGTCAAGAGGAGTGAAAAACCAACCTTTAAAAATGATTTTCTTCAATGATTTTGAAATGATCGGAGTAAAAAAAACATGGTTCTACAGTAAGAATCAAGAGTACATCAACTTTTTCTATGTAAAAAGATTTTTGAGATTTTGAGTGAGACCGAAAAGCAATTT
This sequence comes from Erodium moschatum, assembly GCA_036897745.1. Classification (NCBI taxonomy): domain Eukaryota; kingdom Viridiplantae; phylum Streptophyta; class Magnoliopsida; order Geraniales; family Geraniaceae; genus Erodium; species Erodium moschatum. The sequence goes on along the minus strand of JAYMSV010000810.1, from coordinate 13,993 downwards.
GAGATTTATATGGAGAAGTCGAAATATTTTTTTGAAAAAGAGGGTTCTCTTTTTTCATGTTTTGAGAAAATTGTTTAGACAAAGGTATAATCTCCTTATCAGTTTTGAGGGAAAAGATATGACCTAAGGACTCCGACGGAGTTGGAAGGCCTTGGATCTTCCTGAGCAACAAAGGATCTTCAGACAATGCCACTTGCCACTGATGTAACTATGTTGTTTTGCTGGTTCTAGGTTTTGCGTTGCAGTTTCTGCATATGTCTGTAACGCTTTTCCTGCTGAGATGTTAGTTACTTCTTTCATTTTCTTAGGCATGGGCTTGTTTGTGAATGGATCTGTTTTGCAAGAATTCACGAGTTAGACAATATGGTAGGGAATTTGTATCTCCTTTAATAAATTCAATGTCGAAATAAAAAGCATTTAAAATAGTCTGCCATCGAGCTGAAATTTGTTTTGAGGTAATAGTTTTAACATCCTATTGTAAGACTTCTTTTGCAGACTTGCAATCAATACGAAGAAGGATTTTTTGATTTATTAGATCATATTGGAATTTTGAAATACATAAAACAATAATCAATTTTTTTTCTTGATGGTGGAATAATTTATTTGTATATCGTTCCAATGACCTAAAGTACATGCAGTTATATACTCTTTTGCTCATATATTTTTTCTTGAAGATCCCCCTCGTCCTATATCACTAACATCAATTTCTACAACCTTGGGAGGGAGGATCTGCTAAATGCAATCAAGGGATAGTGAGGACCCATTGTTTAATTTGTTGGACGAGAATAATGTGTCTATTTGTCCATGGTTCATGGTTTTTCTTTAACCTATTATGCAGAGGCTTTGCTAACCTTTTTTTTTATCAGCAAAGCAACATATAAACCTGCTCTTTGAAGTAAAGAGCAGGGGATGAAGATGACAGGCAAGAGCATTGCACACTAATAGGAATCTCTAACAACCAAACCTCAACAGATTGAGGCTTTATATGAACCAATGACCAAACCCAACTAGGGTGTACATGAAAGGGACAATAAAAATGAAAATGATCTAATCATCAAGATTTTCCAACCATTAAGCTCTAAAAAAACAGGTCTTGAATACCTAAATTTACCCACCATTAAGCCAAAAAAAAACAGTAGCACCAACTTCCCGACCTCCTCAACCCTAACCAAATATGGAAAAAATTCAATCTCAGCTCAAAGAACCTCAAATCCCATTAAATGGAACCAAGAACCTGTTGATACCGGCGGCCAAAACTGCGACGACAGAGACTTTCCGGAGGCACCCACAGAACCCACTGTGCCAACAACTTAAACCGATGGTCTTTCAAAGGCTTAGAAGCCTGCAAACTCGTCGGCGGACAACACTAAAACCCGGTGAGCCCGAGCCACAACGTGGTCGGGAAATCGAACTGACCCAATCGGCAAGTGGAAGGACAGGGGAGGGAGAAAAAAGAGCCAAACTTAGAGAGGGGAGAGAAGAGAAACATACCCCCAAATTGCAGAGGGACGAAGCCAGAAGCCGCAGATCTGAAGGAGGTTAGATCTGCCAACGACGCCACATAGAAAAGCCACCATCGTCAGCAACTCTAGTGACCACGCACCGTGACCATCCTTGAGCAGGAAACGCGTCCCACATTCGGAGCCAGCCAAGGTCGTCAGAATCTGAAGGAAGGGGGAACTCCACCGCAATGTCGAGAGGGCCACCTCCAAGTAAGCGAGAAAGGATCAGATCCACAACTATCCTCACCGTGAGAGGTGGGGAATGTCGGCCCACGACCGGATCTAACCCCTACCGCCACCAGAACATACCGAAGAGGAAAGGGTGAAGGAAAGTAGCGGCGACAGAGAGAAGAAGAGGAGGGGACAGGCGGATCTGAAGGATCTGAGAAAAGAGGGTGAGAAAGGAAGCCACTGTCGACGAGCTTGAAGGTCGAGAGGATCCTTGAGCAGCACCGGAGGAGCGGCGGCGGTGGGCTTGGAAGGTTAGGGTTTGGGTTATTCTAGAGAGAAGGCAGTCGCTCTCTCTCTAGAATCGAGATGAGTCCTCTGCCCCTGTGATTGGCTTTGCTAACCTATTGATATTAAGGCGAAAGTTTAGAACATAGTTTAGACTACCAAGAAACCTTTGCAATTGGGTTTTATAAAGAATACGATCGGGAAACTTGTTTACAAAGTATAATGATCGCTCAATGGTGCTATCTATCCATAAGAAATGTTATGCCCAAGGAAACGAATTGTAGTTTTGAAGAGAGAGATTTTTTTGGCTGAAACAACGAGACCACTTTTCTTTACTGTGGAAAAGAACGCCTTGAGATGCTTCACATGTTGGTCAAAAGATTTTGAGAAAATAAGTGCATCATCAATGCAACAATACAAAACTCAGAGTAAGGGATAAACATATCATTCATAATTCGCTGAAATTCAATAGGAGCATTTCTTTTAACCCAAATGACATGACATTCCGTTCATATTGACCGAAAGGAGCAACGAAAGTAATCTTGTATCTATCTTTGGGGTCAATTTGAATTTTCCAAAAAACCCGATTTTAAATCAAATTTGGAAAAATAAAATAAAAGAAGAATGAAGTTCATGTAACGAATCTTTTTTGTTTGGATTTTGATAACAAGTCCATTTTATAGTTGTAGACATCGAATAACAAGCGATCAAATCCTACTTTAAGAAATTGACCTCTCTAAATCCCACGTTGTTGTCCCCAGACCCATCAAATGGAAGGAAGTGTCGCTCTCAAGAATGGAACCTTGACCGAGCAACCAAACTCGTAGGAAAAAAACCTTATAGTTATGCAACCAGACACACAAATTAGAAATATAACCCAATACCAAGACGAAGTGGGAATAAACTTTGACATGTCAGGGCCTAGTACCAGATCACACTCCCTCGGTTTCTCACGAAACAATTCAATTCGTTCATATAGGATCTCAAGGGTTCCCTTAGACTTAGGATTTCCTTATAGGTCTAACGATCCAACCCATACCGTACACATACCTCAAGATTACCAGCCTTCCCCTGCTAGAGTTCCACAACCCGCCTCAATACGGAATGTAGATTGTAGCACCAAAATTCTCCAACCTGTTTACATGCATGCACCGGATTCCCCAACCAATCCGTTATTATTGAAAACACTACAAATGAAATAAATGTTTTAGAACGTGACTTTGAGCTTGACAAAATAAAAAATTGAGCTCAGATTTTTATGCATTCCATAACTCTGAAAAAAGTATAAGGCATTTTCAAATTCTCAAATACCAAAAATACTGAAATTCAACATTCTTTTTATGACTTCATTTTACAAAACAAAGTCCATATATTATTTTTTTGAATGGTTCGAAATATATGCATCTAAAAAAGTCGTACCCTTTAAAAAATAATATTCCTGCTAATACTAAGAGAATATTTCGTATCAGGGAAACATATAATGGACTTGTCAAGGCGGAACACCCGCCTCTTAGGAAATTCCAGTATGTCATTAAAGGGACGCCTCATAAGATTGAGGCATCGCCTCTAAAAATTGCTCGAGGAGATACAATTGAGGACGTTAAAAGTGTCCCCATAAAAATAATTATACGAATATATCCATTTCTGCCATCTCAAAACAATAAAATAGGATAAAAAAGAGCGTAATGCTGAAACTACTATAGTTTCTTCTCATCCTCCAAAAAAACATAAAAAGAAACTTATGTTTAGACCTTTCCAAGTTTCAAAACCTGCCCAACTGGAACTTAGATCAAGTAGGAGCGGATTCCTTAGAACTATCACTAACCAGGTCATTAGGATACACAAGTCTTGTGTCTCTCATAACCTTATTCCAGATAAAGAGCAAATCTTTATGTGTAAAGTTTTAGACCTAGTTAACCCATGTGATAGTGAAGAGTTGGATAGCCTGATCTATGAGCCTCCTAAATATCCCTCACATATTCTCCTTATAACCTTAACACCAAAAGAATACGATGAGACAAATATAGGATCCCAACCTAATAGGATTGTTAAATCAAACTACAAAGCCTCTTCTATCTGTGAGAGAGACTTGGACGGAATTTCTGAATACCAAATCCTCAACATATTGCAACAAATGACCATGGCGTCCAATTCTTACAAAACCCAACAAGGAACCTCAGATAGAACCGTCGCCGAGCTCATAATAGCAGTATTTTCCGGCCAACTGAAAGGTTAGTGGGATTATTACCTGACCTCTCAAGAACATACAAAATTCACATTTAGGAGGTTTGGAGTACCATAGGTGACACGACTGTTCTGGATAAAACGGTGGAAGTAGGGGTGCCTCTGGATAAGTGAGGAAAGGATGTGCATAATGCCATTCTTTGGAAGGTCCGATGTTGCGAACATGATATTCTCTTTCTTAATGGAAAGAGAGATCATTCCAATATTCAAAGAAAGGGCGGCTATTTAAAAGCAATTCACTTTGCTTATGAGGAAGTCGAGGTTCATCTCCTAGTGACCTATCCTATTACGGTAGAGTATTAGAGGAAAAGTGGATTCCTGCGACCATCGCGGTAAGAGAATCTGGAGCACTAGATACACTCTAGATACTAACCCTAAGGAGAGAGGTGGAGCCATTGGCCTCCTCATTTGGAAAATCCGGAAGGCCATAAACCGTAAGGTGTGGGATGAGGTGAATTCGACTGTTTCAGAAATACTTTACATTGCTCGGCTATTAGATGTGGGCTGACAGGAAGCAGACACCAGACTCAAGGAGCTGGGAGCACACCCCCGGAAAACTTTGATGTAGGCGGCTACTCAATGGACCCCTCCGTTACTCGAAACGATTTCTATGAATGCGGATAAGGCTCTTTTTGCTCAATGTGGCCTTGCCGGAACATGTCTCATATATAGAGATGATACGAGAAGGTTGGTGGGAGCATGGTCTACTTCGGCTCAAGCATCCCAACTACCAAACTTAATGGAAGCGTGCTCTTTAAGGGACACTACGATGGATGGAACAAAGACGCAGTCAACATGCTCGAATTCAAAGTGACTGCAAAGTTACTGTGGATATGATCAATTGGAAGTGGAGCTCCTGCTCCTCTATGTGCTTAGTTATAGAAGACTGTATAACCGTGTTAGCAAGACTCGAGGTTGTGCAACTTGAGTTTGTTAAACGGATAGCAAACCAAGCTGCTCATTGGCTAGTCGGACATCTTGTTCTTCCCTATCAGCAAGTGGCAATGATCCAACGTCTCCGATTCATTTTGATGTATCCTTATTAATCATATTGGTTACGTTCAAAGTTTTAAAAATAAAATGCATCAAAGGGCGGATCGAGATACCAGGACGAGAAAGAATTCATTTGTGAGGGCCAAGAATATATTACCGTCATAACCAAATATTCAATTTCAGTTACGGGCCCGATATGGGAAATGATGAACCCGATGTTTGCTAGACCCGGAAGCTCGGCCCAACAATCCAATCAAATCCAGTTTATATGGTTCGAGAAGAAGAACCACACTCAATTAAGCCAACCAACAATTTGGGGGTTTAACAGAGGTTTTAGGGTTCACGAAAATGGCTTCCATCGGTGGAAGATCCACATTCATCCGCGCGATTTGGAGAACTGCACAATCAACGTCGACCAGGGCACTGTCACAGTCACCGCATGCTCCGATTCGTCCCGATTTCGGTCATTGTTTCGCTCCTTCCTTGCGTTCTCGCTCTGCATCTCCTCGGTACTTCTCTTCCTTTTCTTCGCATTTGAAACCTCTACATACGCTGTATGCATATGTGCGTGCTCTTGCTGGTATTGATCCTCACCGTGTTTGATTCAATTTCGCCTTATGGTTGCGGTTCGAAGGTTGTTGCGCCGGGAATTGAGCTCCCTCTTGCCGGTTCATAGCGCTATCGCCTCCGCCTGCCTCGTCTCCAAGCTCCCCAGCGACGTTAACACTTCCGCTGAAGGTAAGCTCTTTCTCCATCCCTCCCACTAATTAGTTCTGTTGACGTTGCTAGACCTTCAATTGAAAGGTAAAATGATTTGGTTGAATAAGATGATAGTTAGAAGATGGATTCTAATTTGTTCCACATTTAGAACTTAGAAGGTTTAGGATTCTGGGATTCATAGTTTGTCCCACTTATTCATATGGTGGCACTTTGAATGACATAAACCCTATATGGATGCATAAAATCCAATGATTTTTATCTGTTGGTTCTAAGAAAACCACGTTGTCAGGCTGATATGCATCACTGCTGGCTTGGGTTTGTGCAGCTACCCCTGCAAGCTCAAGATCTTGATTAACCTAATATTTTGAGTTACCAGGTCGTGTAGTGCTCTCATGTTCCTTACCTTTTTCTGAGTTCAACACTAGTAGCTAATTTACACAAGTATCATGCCTCAGCACTATTTTGAAAAATGATTCCCACTCTACAAGAAAGTTAAAAGTGAACATGACAATTACCTCCAAGATACAAATAGCACACATGGAGCTCAGGTGAGAAAGAAAATGGCTAGTGTAGATGAGACTTACCACTTAGATTTCTGTATCACAGTCCTCGGTTTAACTGCCGGTAAATGTTTCCTTTAATTCTAATTGTCTATTGATTTTTTTTCCTTTCACTTGGTGACAGGCAGATTTGCTAGTTATGTCAGTCCCATCTAGTAACAAATGCTTGCATAGATGAAGGGCAATCGTTTACTTTCCTTTGACTTATTCGTTCAAGAATCAGAAGTTGGGTGTTTCACAGGTCATTTGCTGGAGAACCTCCTTGTTTACTGATGTATATGTAAGCAGCAGGTCTTGCAAAATTTTCTGAGTTTTTCTAATTTCACCGTATGATGAAATCATTTTATTGTTTGATGTTCTTTTAAGTAGTGATCACATCTTAAAGCATGTTCTATTGTACCCCGGATTTGTGGGAGAACAATCTTTTACTCCTGTTCAAAAATAAGTTTACTTTGTTTAACTTTTTTCCCCAAACAATAGTGTTTAGTGGATTTTTTTTATATTGGAAATTGTAATAGCATGTATGGGGATTAGACCCAATAGCCCAGTACTTATTATATTACCATCTCTCATACAACCCTTGGCTAAGAATTAGTGATTAGCTCTCCCCTATGTCCCCATAGCTTCCCGTGTGCAAATCTGATATGCACATTATAGCTATATAACTAACTCATGTGAGGGATAGTATTGCACTCATAACATCCTAAATAAGAAAGTCTACACTTATTATGGGGCAGACATAATAATAGGGTACTTTTGGGGACATACAGTGTAACAGAACTAGGCGTGGTTATGTTGTTTATACTTGCATCCATTGAATTGCAAGAAGCGAGAAAGTTGTCTGTATTTTCCGACCAGCTCCAGAAAAGCTTATTTGTTATCCTAGAAAGTTCCACTATTGTTTGTCATCCCATTCAATAGTTTCGAGTTTTCTCTGAAACGGCACATGGTTTTCTGCTTAGATCTGCATTATGTGGCAAATGATGTGATGATATCTTTTATGTTCGTGAATGGAGTATGATTTGCAGTCATCTTAAAAAGCTTTAACCGAAGCAAGACTGTTTTGTAGTACTTTTTTTTTGTGATAGCATTAGGGAAAATAATTCTCCATTAGTATTAGTGTTATTGGAAGAAAAAAAAAACTTATAAGAAATGAGCATCAGTGTCTAACTTATATTTCCATGTTTTGAGAAGATTTCTAAGAAGCATAAGTCTGCAAAGGTGATATTTTCCGGGAACTCTATGTAATGGGGATTATCAATGATTTACGAAGCAGCAAAATCTTTGTAGGTTAGGTTGTAAAGTAAATTAACTTATTATTTATGCTTTTAGAAAGGCCATTTAGGCACTTTTTCATTGCATTAAAGTAGGAGAAGGAAAAGGAAAAAAAGAGGAGGGGACTGGGGAAGGGGTGGTTGGAGGGGGGATTCATTATGGGGTGGGTGAAGGCTCATTGGTTTCATTTTTGCCCTCTGAAGGAAGGAATTCCTCTTTCGGCCTTTCTCTGAGATTTTTGCAATAATGTATATATACCTGATATGTATGATTTTTTTTAAATTCATCTTGTGGTACATCCATTTTCTTTGTTTCCTAATATATACATATTGGCAATGAGCTGTGATCACCGATGAAACAGGACATGTGTGTTAAATCTTGCTAAGGTAGAGAGAAAAGCCTTGCTAACTATAGACTCCTGATGGCCTATAATGCGATTTCCAGATCGTCACTCCCATCTCCTACCAGATGAGATTGATGTGGACTCTACTTTGGTCAATGTATGCTCCATCACCCACTCTCTATGAAAAGTCTTACTTTGTCTATTTCAAATATTAGAAATTGATTTTGATTGGAACCAACAGAATTATGCGGGTTAGTGCCTAATATTTGTTGTGTAGTCAATTGTGTTTCAATTTTTGGAGTCTATGCTGCATTTGCACTTAACATGAAGTTATACTTCCTAAGCATACTATTTTCCTAACCATACTATTTTCGGGTACCATTAGTAATGCTTAGCTACAAAGTAAGAACCTCTACTCATTCCTTACTCACACATATGTTGACAATTTGTTATTGTATATCATTTGCCCTTGCCTTCTTCACCGTCATTTTGTGGCTCTCTAGTCTATTTTGTGGCGATCGAATCGCATGGAATATATGCTCTGTATGATTGAATTCAACCAGTATATCTAATATGTACACAGAACTTTGTTGATATGGTTGATGTGTGGGTATGTACAAGATAGTACCCAAAATGGTTTTGTTCAAATATAGTTCCCAAAATATGTGTTGTTCAGTTTTGGCATTTTATAGTATATAACTTCTTGAACGCTTCTCTCGCGATATGAGTGAAAACAGAAGCAAATAAATATCTTAGAAATCAATTATGAAAATAACGTCTTAAAAGTGGAATTTAAACAGTAAGTGTATACCATTTCTAAACATTTTCCCATGTGTTGAAGAAGTTGATATGATTGACCTAAAAATGAAGGCAATTTATACAAAGAATTAAAAGATTCTTTGGCATGAATGAAGTTCAATAATTAATGTCTCGTCTTGTTGGTGGAGAAAATGAACTCTGAACAACTTCCAAGAAGCAACAAAACTAATAGATTTTAGTCTCAGCTGTTGCTGGCACTCTTTGCTTTGTTTATGGATATAATAACTTTGACTTGTAGGATTCATTTATGGTGTTATGGGGCACTGATTATTCTACATACCATTATGTATGTAGTGTAGCTTGGGGAAACAAAATTGATTGCACATGCTTTGGTTTTAGGCACACTAGCATTCTATACTTGAAAGGTCAATTTATGTGAACCAATTAAAAACTTGTGTTAAGATGTTTGAAGCAGACACAAACCATATATATTTAGAACTGGTGGCTATAGGAATCACCTGTACATACCATTCTCAAGGGAATTGTTTGGTAGTCAAGCACAAGATTGAGTTTTACTAATATTTTTTATTGGTTTGTTTATGTTGCCATTTACTAATCCTGCCCCTGATTATAAGAAAATAGTTTGGAACCCCTAACAACCTAACAGCATGTTCTAAGTCTTAATCAGGAAAATTATTTTTTCATTACATCCAATTCTCTGTATCTCTGACTTCAACTCTTAGCTCTAACTAACAACTGAGGAAAATCCTGTACTATGTTCTGTACAATTTGCCTGTCTTTGAAAGTATTATCTTAGAGCACCTACAACAATATGACCCATGGTGCGACCCTCGATCTGCGACCCACGCTTTAGTGAGTCGGAACCGCGCAAGTCGCAGTGGGTCGGAACCGTGAGTCGCGACTCGCAGTTCAGATGTGGGGGTCGTGACTCATGGGGCGCACGCCCGGTCAATGGCTGACTGACACGTGGCCAATTCAGGAAAAAGAATCAGACCATTGGAGCAACGGTTTGAAACGGTAATCTTTTTTAATTAAATTAAATTTGAATATAACATAAAAATATCAATTTCCCCATCTATAAATACCTTCTATCTTATTCGTCAAACTACAAACATTTCTCTCAACTTTCTTTCTCAACATCCCAACATTACCCTTGTCCTACCAACAACTCTCTCTCAAAATCCTAACATTACCCTTGTCCTACCAACAACTTTCTCTCTCAAAATTCAAACATTACCATTGTTCTACAAACAATGGTTGGTCGCTCGAATCAAGGTGACAAATGATAACACCCACTTGACAACTTCAATCAAACCTTGTTGAGCACATATGGGGTCAGTTTGGAGCGAATTACGAATCAAATGACGAGTGACAAACGTCCACCCTCCATGCTTTTCTCTATGCAACAATGGTCTTGTCAATCACTATAGTTAATGTTTTGGGTTGTATTTTTCAGGGATGAATAAAAGTTCAAGTTTAATTTCAATTTTCTTTAGTGTACAGTTAATTCGGAATTTAATAAATTCAGCAAAACATTAATTCAACATCCAGTAAGCATTCACTCAGAACTACCTTAGTAAGTCTCATCATTGTACATGCTCTTAACTCTCGAATTAGGATGTACAACAATTGATTGTTTTATATGGAAAGTGTCCATAAACATTTATTTGATGCCACGTTGGTTGTTTGATTTTCACACTTCGTAAAAATCATATTTGATATGTAAATTATTCATTAATTTTTAGATGTCTCATAGATATAATGTTGATGTGTCAAAGACGATCGGATTTAGAGGGGTTAGGGTATGTCTGGACATACTCTTGCCTGATAATTTTTTATAAGACCGGAAAGTTGTAAGTTACTTACGTTTTGATATTTTACTAACCTAAATTTAAACTCATATGAATGGTTATAATCATTTGAAGATCTGTTGCGTGTTTGATCCCTTCTTAACTCAAAACTCTCAATTTTAACTTAGAATTCCTACCTCACTTTTTAGTAACCTATTTCACAGCTCACATGTGCTTGAGAAGTCTAATGTAAGACAAAATGTTTAAGTGATGGTTCAATAGTGTATATATATATAGGATCAATATTCAATATAAATCACATCCTATTGTCTAAACTACAGACTCATTGTTACGGTTGGAACTAATCATGCAAAGTGTTGGAACCTGTAAGGCATTGTGTTAGATCTTGTAGTACAATTTCATTGGCCATGTGTTATATTCTATAGCTCAATTTCGTAAGAGCATTGTGTTGGAAGCTATAGTACAATTTTGTTGGAGCCTTGTTGGAAGGGTATAACACAACTGTTGGAGTATTGTGCATTACGACATATTTTAACACTTTGTTGTATTGTTTTGTTTTAACAGTTTGCATGATAGGTTCCAACTATAACACTGAGTTTGTAATATGCAAAATAAGGATAATTTGTACTGGGTAATGTATATTTACATATATACAATGAAGTATTTATGGACATCAATAACGTAGTTTTGGCATGTTTAAAAAAGTGGTATCATACATACAATTTTTTTTACATTTTAATCAGTTTGAATCTAGTGTTCGAATATAATTATATGATTTTTTAGGTATACAAATACTTTTATTCAATTTAGTACTTAATTTTTTGATAAAACAGTTGTCTTTTCAAGAATTTCTAGATTCGTTATGTCAGAAAGAAATATAATTATGTTTGGACTAGAATTAATATATTTATTTATCTAGTACTCATATATTTATCATCATTACTAGAGACAATCCTATATTTAAATCTTTATCCCATCTTTATTGGTCAGTTGTTGTAGTGATCAAATTTTATGTTCGTACTTCAACTTTTCTATGCCTTTGATTATCAAAAGGCTTAGTTGGTGGTGGAGTGTGATCGACCAGTTAACCAGACTGGAAGTCATTTTCTGGACACTATGTCTGAGGTGCTAGATTTTCTTTTCTCGACATTGACGTCGACACTAACGCTTAACCAATCCTTTCGATTTTTCATCGAGAAATTTTTGGGGTATCAATGTAATTGATATATCTAACCCGTGGGATGTAAATCTAGACGAGAAGAGTGAGGACAACGAGCACAAAACTGAGAGTATGCGAGCATGAAACAATGACAATCATTAACAAGTATAGACATGATAGATTTACTTACTTAAATGAGGGGCTTTTTTGCTTTCCTGCAACGAGCTTGAGTAATAAATGAATTAAGTATTTATTTAGGTTTTTTTAATAAGCGAGCATATAATACCAAAGTGCAATGAAGGGGTAGATTTAAGATCACTACCCAAGGAAAAAAACAAATAGAAGTAATGGTGTCTTGCACAACAAGCACTTCACCAAAACTAAATACTAAGAACCGATTCTCAATACCTGTTACATAAAGCATGTGCAGGGAGAGTTTTGCCACCAAATAAAAGTATAATCATCTTGAAGCAATCCTGCATATCGAAAGAGATTAAAAGACTGTTTTTGAATCTGTAAGAAAACTTCCTCCAAAGAACGATTATTCTGATTGAAAACCAGATCATTTCTCCTCAACCAGAGACACCAAGTTGTAAAATATGTCAATTTAACCTAATGTAACCACATTTTGTGCGATCCAATACTTTTCCAAATCAATAACAGGTTAGCAAAATACTCTAGCAACACAATGACATGCTTCCACCATGAATGACATCTCATCCAAACTCTCCAGGCATAAATGTAATGAATAAAGATATGCTCCGAGTCCTCAAAAATTTATTGACAATAGTTTCATAACATATCAGCCAGAGAAATTTTACATCCCCTCGATTCCAAAAACACTTTAGAAGGTATCGCTTTATGAACTATGAGCCAAATCAATAATCCATATTTGGGTGGCCAGTGTTTGAGCCAAAGGATTTGGCTCCAGAATGGAGAATTTGAGACATGACCAGTCAAAAGGGAATGTAAATTGTGAGATGAAAAAGATGCAGATGTAGTCCATACTACACATTCTATTGCACCATAACGACCAAGCCTAACCGAGTCCAACAAGGTTGAAATTATGATTAGGTGCAGTAGCAAGATGTCTTGTAAGATGTTACGACCAAGATGTCGTTCAAGATGTTACGACATATTGACTGACATCTTGCTATAGGACAGAATGGAAACGAAGTAAGAACAAGCAATTAAGCACAAAAAGACACAAACGTTGGTTACCCAGTTCAATGCATCATCACCTACATTTGGGGCACTTTGCCAGTGGAAAAGTTTCACTATCATGTAATAAATCAACATACAGGTTATAATCCTCCAGATCAAACCTATGCTATTATTACAAGTGCAAACCCATCTCAGGGTCTCCCACTGAATCCCAGAGCCACTCTTGATTCCACTCTGCGAGCCCTTCAGTCTCGGATTAGCATGCGGTCTTCAATGGTAGATCGTGATACTTCAATCACGTAAACACATCATCATCACTCTTCAGTTACGAAATGAGGATGAACACAACTGAAAAAACAACTCATTCAGTTACAAATAGTGTTTGAGAACAATATCAACCCAACCACTCATTCAGTTACGAATACTGCTTGAGAACAATAACGGTGATTCTTTGTTCAACACATTCAGCCTCCCAAAACGCTAGTCCTACACGCTTGGGAGCTCTGAAGGTTAAAGAAAATAACAACTTACAACAGCCATACATGCAACAATGGCGTCGACCACGTCTGATAATGATGTCGACCATCCAACAATGATCGGTATAATAATGCCAATGACGATCAGCAACTAATGGCAATCCTCTTGGATTTTTATAGCTTCTCCACCTATTGTGGTTGTGCCTCCCTAGGGTTTCTCAAACCTTAGAGTCATGATCTAACTCAATCTCCAAGTTTCCATAGCCTGGAACAATTCTTAAAGCAAACAGATGTCTTTAGAATAGAAGTATAATTAAGCTAGGAAACAATTCCTAAAACGAATTTGATGCTTGGAATAGAAGTATCTTCAAAATAGGAAACATAAGATACTTATCTTCAAATTTGGAAACACACGATACTTATCTTCAAATCAAATCAAGAAACGCACGCGCCCAAGATGTTAGTCAAGATGTTCGCAACATGTGAACTGACATCTTGATGTCTGTCAAG
>JAYMSV010000809.1:0-14865 GCA_036897745.1 Erodium moschatum | reverse complement strand
CTTGCAATGGATTTGGGATCCGGGCCCTCCCCACCAAGACCCGAGACTGATGTTGCTTGGCCATCCCGGGAGGAGTAAGGAAGCAACTCGTTGTTCCTGCTTAAGTTTGGATTCAATTTTAGTTTCCGTTTCGTTTTATTTTAGTTAGATTATTCTGCTGTAGTTGGGTTCTTGATACTGTTTTTAGGTCTTTTGAAATGCTGGTAAGATGATGTCCTCAGTTTTTGTTTACGAAGCAAAGTAGACTACCTATATGGGCCCACGAGAGCCGGATCCATTTAGATGCACCCAGACAGTATTCTGGAGCCCGGAGTAACACCCACTTTGTAATCTTTGATTGACGTAAGACACTTCCTCAATTTTTTTTTATAAAAAACTCAGTAGATAATAAATATAATTCTTGTTTTAACGAAATTGATATCGATGGCCCACTTCGACTCATCGCAATCCAACAGCCCAGATTTCTCCCACCGAGTCAAGACCAGGAGTGCAATCCTCCGCGCGCAAGATCAGCACCGCACACGTGTCAAGCAGATGATTGGTCAATCGGACTCCACAAGCCCAGCCCCCAATAGCGTGGACAGAGATCGGTATTCGGTACCATTCCTCTTCTTCTTCTTCCTCACATTCCTGACCATCCACAAGCTCCTCCGTCGAGTCCGTACAGTTTCAGAGGTTTCACGGTGGTGTTATCGATCTCGCCATGTACAGAAACGCAGCTTCTCGTCTCAGGACCCTCAAGGTCAGTTCCTGCTCAGACTCACTGATCTGTTATCCTGATTATTATTCACATTGATGAAATGATCGCTTACATGAATTGGATCCAAATTTGCTTTGATACGGTGGTTATCGTAGCGTAGATCATTTAATTGAATCATTTATTCCGTATCTATCAGCTCTTAGATCTGATCGCTTTGTTTGGTTGAATGGAGAATCCGAGACTAAGGAAACAGATCTGAATTTCACGTTTTAGCTGACGAAGATAATTAAATGCTGAAGAAGCCCGCTTAATGCAATACTATTTTCCCAGTTCTGTTGATTTTTCATAAAGATATAGAAGTTACAAAATGTAATTTGAAAATTGAGGCATAGAGGTAATTAAGGAGTTGGGTAAATCAATGGCTTCATATGAATGGGCTGAGTTATGGAGGATATGGGATTTGAGTTATAAAGAACTTAATGAAAGCATTCATTTTGGAACAAAATGAAGTGCAACTGGTTTTGTTATGCTAGTTTCATGTGAGTGCAATAATTTGGATGAGATACTAGCATTTGCCCTTTTCTCAAAAATAAATTTTCCTGTATTTCTTTTAATGCAAGGCCTGATTTCATGACATTTTCGTGGTCTATTATTGATTACTTAGCTGGGGACCAGTGGTGTTGTTTCCTGTTTATCATTTGATTTTGACATGTGTTGTGCTCTGATATCAAATAATATGAGAGCAGGGTCGTGCGTGCAATAGGCCGCTTGCGAGGTTTGCAAGTTCAGATGCTGTTGCCTCACAGTCATCCTCTTCTGGGGGTCTCTTTGGGTGGCTGACTGGGGGGCAGTCACAGTCACCACTTGATTTTCCACTCCCGGGTGTCTCTCTCCCTCTTCCATTGCCTGATTTTGTTGAACCCAGTAAAACAAAGGTTACAACTCTCTCGAATGGTGTCAGAATAGCTTCAGAAACATCTGTGGTATGTTTGCAACTACTGCCTTTCTGCATTGGTTTCTTTCTTATCTCAAGCCTCTTCAGCATATATACAGCTTCTGATGTATTAAATATTTACAAGCGTTTTGTTGAATTTGCTGGTTGACCAGAATCCCGGAGCCTCAATAGGGCTATATGTGGATTGTGGTTCGATTTATGAGACACCTGCTTCATTTGGTGCCTCTCACCTTCTCGAAAGGATGGCGTTTAAGAGTACAATGAACAGGAGTTCTTTCCGTATTGTGCGTGAAGTGGAGGCAATTGGTGGTATTGTGAGAGCGTCGGCTTCTCGCGAACAAATGGTGTATACCTTTGATGCCCTAAAGACTTATGTTCCAGAAATGGTTGAGCTACTTGTTGATTGTGTGAGGAACCCTGCTTTCCTGGATTGGGAAGTTGCTGAACAGGTTTGGTTCCATAATCTGTGAATTGAGTACATATAAGTCCGTACTTGCTGCTCTTGTTTAATTCCCATTCTATGTTGTGCAGCACCAGAAGCTGAAATCTGAGATGAGTGAATTTCTCACCCCTGAATGCTTGCTCTCGGAGGCAGTTCACTCCGCAGGTTATTCTGGTGCATTGGGAAATGCTCTTTTTGCCCCAGAATCGGCAATTGATTCATTGAATAGCTCAGTTTTGGATAGTTTTGTTGCTGTAAGTCAATAATGCAACTGGCAGTAATTTTATTTCCATTATGTTTGCCTTAGAATCATTTACATTGGTAAAATGAGGTTTGCTGTGGGAATTTCAGAAAAATTATACAGCCCCCCGGATTGTAATTGCAGCTTCTGGTGTTGAACATGACAACCTAGTATCTATTGCTGAACCACTCTTGTCTGATTTGTCTGGTGGTCCTCCACGCCCTCAGAACGCAACATCCAGGTACACCGGAGGCGAATACCGTTGCCAGAATGATTCAGGGGTCTGTATCATAAGTGTTCCTTTTAAACCTATGTCTCATGCTTTTCATGCTTATTTTGGATTCCTAACTCAAATTTCATGTGCTCAGAAAACCCACTTCGCTCTTGCATTTGAACTCCCGGGTGGTTGGCAAAAGGAGAAGGAAGCCACGACTTTGACTGTTCTTGAGGTTTTTGTTTAACACTGTGTTAAATAGTTTTATTTTCTTTTCTATTTTCCTTTTGCAGTATGCCAATATGCTATCTGTCCTAGTTTTTTCTTCTTGTCCTTATTGGAGATATCAAATTTATAATCATTATTAAACCCGACATTACTGTAGACACTACTGGGTGGAGGTGGATCCTTCTCAGCTGGTGGTCCTGGAAAGGGGATGAATTCACGACTATGTAAGCTCTTCATGGCAGAATAAGTCTTTGACCAGTGATTTGGAACTGTGCTCTGAAATCTGCAAACTCATAAATTGATTCTAGCTTTCCTTGTATCAACCATTTTGTCATGTTCTGTGCAGACCTCCGTGTCTTGAAGGAATATCCTCAGGTTCAAATGTTTTCAGCATTTAGCAGCATATACAACAATACTGGACTGTTTGGTATTCAAGCTACTACTGTAAGTTAGCTATCTGAATTTCAAATAATTTGACAGTTGGCAAATATGGTTTCTGAATGTTCAAAATGCTACGACTGCTCTAGATTCACTGATCATGGATTCAGCAATATAGCTTGTGCTAAATAAATATAACCACTGAGTTTTAGCAAGAGGTTTTATTATACTGGTACAATTTTAGTATGTTTGCGCTTTTTAAGGTGGAAACTTGTGCTACTTTGAGATTTATCATTTCCTTTAGTAGAGCCTCTGAAACATTCTCACATTCCTGGCTTCAGGCTTCTGGTTTTGTTTCAAATGCAATTGACATAGCTGCTAAGGAACTTATTGGCATTGCGACGCCTGGTCAAGGTTGGTTTACACACTTGTATGTACATTATAATACATTTTACTTGGAATATTCTTCCTGAGATACTCGTTCTTTCTCTTTTGATCATAGTTGACCAAGTACAACTTGATCGGGCTAAACAATCAACAAAGGCAGCCATTCTTATGAATTTGGAATCAAGAGTATGTGAAATGATCTTTTATGTATTCATTTATTTATTTTGCTGAATAAGTATTTAACATGTTGGTTAGTGTGGTGGGGTGGGGGACTCTTGTACTCCCATATTCTAATTAAATTTGTCTCATCGGTGAACACAAATTTGTTCGAAAAAGAACAGATGGATGGCCAAAGACCTCCAAATAAAATCAAATGCACATTCTAAGATACTTGTATTTTCTATTTTGTGCAATTGGTTTGCCTTGCCAGAGATCTGTGGGTTCCTATTGTTATGCTTGTGTGTACTTAAACCATATTTGCTTACTTCTGAGTGTGTATTGTAGAGTGTTGCTTCTGAAGATATAGGCAAACAAATTTTGGCATATGGCGACAGGTATGACCTTAGTCAATATCTTCATCACATAACATTTCATGTATCCTGTTCACAATCATGTTAAGTTTGTTTTAGGTGAAAAAATGAACCCAAACACGAAACTTTTGGATGTGAAAATGTTGAAACAAAAACGATATCCCAGTTACATTGAAGTCAGTTTCATGCACTAAAGTGTTTTTTTTGCTTTCTAGGAAACCCGTCAACCACTTTTTGAAGGCTGTGGACGGAGTTACACTCAGGGACATTACTTCAATTGCCCAAAAGCTTATTTCCTCCCCACTCACTATGGCATCATCTGGAGATGGTATTTATTTCTAGTGTTTCACTAGCAACATCTGTACTTGGTTTTTATCCATTTTTCACATTGAATAATTTTTCTGCGTCCTTCACATTATTTGCAGTTCTTCATGTTCCCAGCTATGGTTCAGTCAGCAGCAAGTTCCGTCCAAAATAAAGTAGCTCTCATGTATCGAATCCCACAGGCACATGACCTGTGGTTTCCATATTTTTTTGGGTATGTTCCAAGTTTTCTTCCAACCAATTTTTATCGAAAATAAGATTTGTATAGGTTCCATCTTCTAGTTAATAAATCGGTGAAGGTAAACCCGAGCAAGCAGAATTTCGACGGGTCAGACATAGTTTTTGGCTGAACATTCCTGCACAAAAACAATACGCAAGTTTCATTTGGGGGCTCGGTCTCGCAATGATCGAGAGAAGTTTGTATTTGGATCGGCTTATGCTGCATTTATACTTTTTTGGCAAGTTTAAGGATGAAACGACCACAACATGGATGTTTATGTAGCAGGTCAACGATTAAATGTTCTTAAAATCCTTGGGGGTGTTGGTCAAAGTCTTCACTTTTTTGACAATGCTAATGATTGTATGCATTGGCGTGATGTACTCAACTAAGCAACCGTTTTGTTTGAATTTTATATCTTCGCTACCGAAATATTGAGTTTGATGAATGCGTTGGTGAAGTCGTCACGGAAGTGTCTGAAAGGTGACTCTTTTTGTTTCCTTCCGGTAAATATTTGTTGTTGACTTTGATGTTGAGGTCAAACCAGAAAAGAAGAAGGAGAGATGGGGTGAACCTCAAGCAATGACGGATATTAGATAAACCTAACATCATCATCATCATCATCCCTTCTCTTCAAGCATCACGAGTCATACCCAACCCACCAGTCCATTTCATTTCTGATCATCATCTGATTTCGAGGAACTTACTGTGGGACCGACCCAGATCAATGGTGGGTCAACCAACTTGCCGCGAGGCACTGGATCATCTCTCAGAAACACAATATATGGTAATAATAGTGTATAGATACGGTGGTAATGGTATGAAGGTATTTTCCAAAAATAATATTAATTTATACGGTGCTTCTCCGCCAAGTCTAGACAGAGATTTATAATCATAATAACAGAAGAAGAAAAAAATAATAATAATTTGGGTATGGTAGTAATTACAAGGAGTGGTGAGGTGGTGCATCGAGTATAGTCTCTCTGCTCAATTGCTTTGCCTTGCTCGCCAAGCAATCCCAGTAACTCCTCTCTCTCTGCAACCACAACATTCATGCCCAAAAGAATCATCATCATCATCAGAATCACCACTCCATCTCAAAACCCATGTGAGTTTTGATCCCTTTTTTGTTCTTTTATCTGAAACCCATGAAACTGTAATTTTTTTTCTTTCCATATTGTGTTTCTTTTTCACTATCCCAAAGGGGGTTTGGTTTGCTGCTTTTAATTTCTTCTCATGAGTTTCAGCTGTATACATACCCTTTTTGCCTTGAAAAATACTAATTAAATACATGAATTGATTTATTAATTACAAAATTGGAATCAGTAGTGTAGGTGATGGTGTGCTTTAGAATGTGACTATCTACTGTGTTTGTAGGTTTTTTTAGTAACAGCTCTGCAGCAAATTAAGGCAGTTTCTTCCCCTTTTGCTTTTCTAGAGATGTAGTCAAGGACCTCAAATCAAAGCTGTGGGAGGGAGGAAGAGAGGTGCAACTTTGAGCTTTACTAATTTTTTGTACGATACAAATAATTAAGCAGGTCATTCATCTAAATTTATTCGATCTTCAGGATCTAAATGATCAAGTTTATGTTATTGTATGAAAACTTTGTAAGTTCAATCATAAATTCGACGTGACAGTAAATACTGTTTTTTATTATTATTTTGTTCAAATTTAAAAAGAAGGGAAAATGCATAGAATAAAAGCTCATACCCCATGTATGTATATAAATAGGTATATACATATAGATAGATAGATAGATAGATAGATACAATAAGTATATGTATGTATGTATATATAAAAATAGGAAAGGAAGGGGCATAATAAAGTTGGTAGGAGGAAGGAGGAAGAGGTGGGCACCTTTTTCTTTATCTGACTGGCCTATTATTCAGTTAAAGTAGACCCCAAACTCTGGTGTGTTTCTATGGGTTAAAGCTGAGGTTTTTATATCCTTCTCTCCCACCTCTTCTCACCCTTTTCTTCATCTTCTTCTTCATCTTCTTTGGTTTCTTCTGGGGATCTTCTTTTTCTCTATTGGGTTTCATAAAACTCCATTAAACTACATATGTCTATTCACTTGTTATTCCCCAAGTTTCTTCTTCTTCTTACTACTTCTTGTTTGGGTTTCAATTCCTCTTGGCAATAAGCTATAGGTGGAATCACAAGCTTGTGTTGTTTTATTTTGGTTCCATATATATATATAGAGTTTGATGATTGTTTTGTATTGGAGAGGGAGTTTTGGTGGATATGAGTGGTGAATTCTTGTGTAGGGATGATGATTTTTGTTTGAAAGAGAAGAAGAAGAATAAGAAGATTATGAAGAAGAACAAGAGGGTTGAGGTATTGGGTCAGAAGGAAGTGGAGATGAAGAAGGGCAATTTGGGAAATATTATTATAAGCAGCTCTGGTCTCATTGATGCCAAGCTTGAACAACACCAGTTGTGTGGATCCAAACAATGCCCTGGTTGTGGACACAAGCTCCAAGGAAAGCCTGTAAGCAAGCTCTATAGGATTCTATATATACATACATATATATTATATATATAGATCTTGATATTTTTGATATCATCATGATCAGGACTGGTTAGGTTTGCCAGCAGGAGTGAAGTTTGACCCAACAGACCAAGAACTCATAGAACACCTTGAAGCCAAAGTGGAAGCCAAAGACATGATGAAGTCTCACCCTTTGATTGATGAGTTCATTCCCACCATTGAAGGAGAAGATGGCATTTGTTACACCCATCCAGAGAAGCTTCCGGGTACGTATATATCTTTTTTGTCCACTCGGGTCAGCCTGATGGTAGAAAATTCTCCGGACAGTCTTATCTGTTCTTGGGGTCACATGTTCGAACTCAATGAAAAATAAAATAAAGTAAAATAGGATTTTCCTGTATTTTTCTCTGATTTCAGGTGTGACTAGAGACGGGTTGAGCAGGCACTTCTTCCACAGGCCGTCAAAGGCCTACACGACGGGGACGAGGAAGAGGAGGAAAATCCAGACGGAGTGCGATGACGTGCAGGCGGGCGGGGAGACGAGGTGGCACAAGACGGGAAAGACGAGGCCGGTGATGGCGAATGGGAAGCAGAAAGGGTGCAAGAAGATCCTGGTTCTCTACACCAACTTCGGTAAGAACAGGAAGCCGGAGAAGACCAACTGGGTGATGCACCAGTACCACCTTGGACAGCACGAGGAGGAGAGGGACGGTGAGCTTGTCGTGTCCAAGATATTCTACCAGACTCAGCCTCGCCACTGCAACTGGACTGATCGGACCGGAACCTCCTCCTCGTCTTCTTCCAAACAAGTCATAAATATCCCACACACTGATGATCATCAGCACCACCACCATGTGTTGTCTTCTTCACCTGCTGATGGGATCGTTGCTCCCATCTCGAGTTATGGTGCTGCGGACAATATTCAACACTTGAAGCCTGACCTCCGTTTCACCTTTGCCCCCTTCAGAAAAAACTTCGATGAGGTATATGTTAGAATAAAAACTATAATCGAGTTTTCAACTATCACCTTGAGTTTTTAGTCCGGTCAACTATATATGAGTACAAGACCGACACAATACACAACACTCTCACTTAACTACACCTTCAATTGTATATAGTTTTCTTCTGTTCCACTGAGAATATGTTCTTCCAGTATAGCAATATAACTACGTATAATTACACCTATAATTATGTCCAAATTTTACACAACTATGCTAACTAAAGAATTCGTCTCGACAGTGTTCGAAGTTTTAAAACTTTCACGGTACTTTAAAAAGGTGGGGTGATATGAAAAACGGGTACCACCCAGACAAACTTTGGATATTAGAATACTGTCCAAACGAATTTTTAGATGGAATAGTTGCATGAAAATTGGATATACTTCCGTTTAATTATCCTTGATTAGAAATACATTATTTTCTATTCTTAAATTTACATATAACTTGTGTCATAAATTAGAGCATAATATTGTATGCATAGAATAAAGAGGAAAGAGAGAAGAACAAAAAAGTATTCTTGTAACTAGGGTTGCTTTTGGCATGCACATTGTTTGCATAAACATGAAACCAACTCTAAGACATCATATACATGGATCAAACTAACCTCACCAATGTCATCTTCAGCTAACTTATAATTATTCACAGGTGGGAAATGTTGGGGAGGCTCAGAGGCCGCATCATGAACAACAACAACAACAACAACAACATGCACATGCTCAAAATATTTCAAGTACAACGTTCCATAACATCGCGAGGCCTTGTCACCCGATCTCTACAATAATCTCTCCTCCCCTTCACCACACCTCCATGGTTCTCAACGACGATCCTTATCATGTTTCCAGATTAATGCTACACAACGACAATAATTTCCAGGTAATTATTACTTTCACATCATCATAACATGAATCAACAATAATTAAACCTTAATATTAATGTTAATGTTCATGTTCATTTTCTTCTTAATTAGCTACTTCCCACCAACACCAACCTAAACAATTGGTGCCCTTATATTCTAGGTTTGGCATAGTTGGTTTACCAAATAATTTGTCCAAATATTGTCAAACTCACTAAGTTGATTTTTGAGTGTGTTGGTGTAATTACTAATTAGTGTAGTCACTAAAAAGTTATAGTTTTTTTTTTGACATCCCTGGTTTATTATTTATATTATTCCTTTTATTCAAACTTGTGATCTTTAGTTGCAGTTAGCTTCTAGTTGTATGTTTTTTTATTGTCAGTGTCACCTAATTAAAAAGCTATACAAATTAACAAAAAGTGTCTTTTTGCACTTCAATTCTATTCATTGAGATGAGATAATGGTTAATTTTAATTATAATATATATATGTTGACATCTTTCAAATTTACAGCATCAGCAGCAACAACATCATCATCAAAAACTAGGATCAGGAAGGTCAGCATCTGGTTTGGAAGAGCTGATAATGGCTTGCACTTCAACAGATATAAAAGAAGTAAGTATTTATTTTACCCTGAAATTCATATATATATATAGGTTACAATTATATAGGCAAGTATAGAATATTATGAGATGAGTGAAAAGAGTAGCTATATATTAAAGAAAACAAATTTTCTTTATTCTCCATATTTAAACTAAAGATACAGATAGAGTCCCTTTTCTTTATCTCTTTTTCTTTCTATTATTTTGGCACTATTATAATGAAAACACAATCTCCATATACATATATAAACACAGAGAAAAATAAAGGAGAGTAACTACAAATTTGCCACACCATGTTAGCTTCTTCTTTTTTCATTCCAAAATTGCAATATCTTTTATTTCAATAATTAAGCTTTATGGTAATAAAGAAAGTGAGAAGAACCAGCATCAGAAACATGAAACTGCATAAACCTCTTTCTCTTTTTCTCATCATCATGAAGGAAAAGAATGTGTATATATATATATATATGATGGTGACATATATAAAATCTTCTTTGATGTGTGGCCTCCCTAGGAAACTACCCTACAATTTGGTGGGAAAAAAAGGACAAGAAAGGCAGCTTCTTCAATCTGCCTTTTTTTTTCCTTGGAGAATTCCAAAAGGGTTTGTTTTGTAGTTTGAAGAATAAAAATCCACGAAAAACTCGTTCGAATCATTGATCCAGCATACAAAGTTCAAGTCACAGCATCGATATTCAGGAGTTTATTATGTCAGAACCGTCTTTATTTAATTTTGATTATTAACCATGTGTCATATCATATTGCAGCAGGAGTCATCCATGGCAAGTCAACAAGAGGCAGAGTGGCTCAAGTACTCCACATTCTGGCATGACCCTGACAACCAAGATCATCATGGGTAGAAGAGAAAAATACATAGCCAAAGAGACAACATCATTTTTATCATCAACCTTTTTTTTGGTTAAGGAACCATCTTTTACTATGTTGTCTTGTTTTTTTTTTTCCATCTCTCTTGGAGAGACTGAACTGAACAAACTGTACAGAGTCCATGTTGGGAAGAGAGTTTAGCTCCATAGCTATAGCTAGAGAAGGAACCAAAAGGAGAAAAAGAAAGGAAGAAGAAGAATAATAAAAGAAAAAAGAAAAGCTGCTCCATCTTTGCTGAGAATCAATTATGTACAAGGAGGAGAGAACCAAAGACCCAAAGCAAAAATGTTAGAGATCTTGCATGAAAATCATCACCATTATCATTACAATGTATTGTCATCATCTTTATCTTCTATTTTTTTATTATTTCAAGATGTTTTTTTTCTCTTTCTTTTGTATAGTCTCCTTTTCTTTGTTCTATAAAGAAACATAAAAAGAAATACCAGAGAGTTTGTGCAAATTGTGACTAGAAAAGGTGATAATTGTATTATTATTAGTATTGATCTCACTTTTTATATATGATACAGTTTTTTTGTAACTTAATTTTAGGACTTAACTTTATTTGGACAAAAAAAATCTATATAATGTATATTTTTTAAAATATTTAATATGTAAAACTATTTTTGTCTTCTAAAGTATAGCTAGTATATATCAATCTAAAACATACACACCTAACATGAATAACCCTCGATGATGCCACGTCGCTCACTCAAAAAATAGCTTACGCATGCTCAAACTTAAGTTTGAGACAGATGTATCATTTCGTGTGACCTAAAAATACTCAAAAACACAACCTACATACATCAACACACATGTTGACAATCTGCATGTATAGTTTGATGATAAAACTTTGCATCCCGTTAATAAAACTTTCGATACATTAGGATATGGACATAGATGTTGATAACTTGTGTGTAATTTGGTGATAAAATTTGTGCGTCCAGTTGATAAATAACAATATACTATGTATTATGCTCATTTACGTATTATTAGATATATATTGTGTTGACGGGTCATCAAAATAGAGAAAACTATGGACTTTGATGATAATGTTTTGGAGTTTGACAACGATGATGTTGTATGTGTTACACACTTTACCGAGACCCAGATGATTTGGATTATGAAATTGTCTTGTTGAATTGAAGTTTTATAAGAATATAACTGTTTTACTAATTAATTGATAAATGGTTCTTGTTACCTTGATAAAATATGTCGCTACAATTGATAAAAATATATAGTTAGAGTTGATAAAATTCGTTCCTACATTTGATAAACCATGTTTACATATTTGATAAACCTTTTGTTATAATTGATAAAAATATATTGCTATAATTGAAAACGAATGTTGATACAATTGATAAACTTTGTTTACATATATGTTGATATAATTGATAAAACTTTTTGTTAGAGTTGATAAAATATGTTGCTACAATTAATAAACCTGTTGCTAGAGTTGATAAAACTTGTTTTTTAATCAGAAGCAGATAAAATGTGTTGCTATAACCACGTACGTTTGTGTTGATAAAAATATACACACACTGATAGGGTCGATAAGATGCATCAACAGTTAATAAAAATGTATGTTTGGACTGATAAAGTTAATGTTATACATGATCAAAACATATGTTAGAGATGACACAAATGTATGTTCTTGTGATGATAGAAGTGCTTACAATAAAAATATTTCCTAGGTTTAATAAAAATTGTATATGATGGAAGCGATAAAATCACATATTGTAGCAATGATAAAATCAACGGGTTAAAAATAAAAAAGAATCAAGAAATGGTACGAAAACCAAACCTTAATTCTTCATATTCCACCTTATAGGTTTATTGAAGAATCGGGGGGAAAATATCACGTAAACCGATTTAATTTCAAATCGTCTTCTTTTAAATCCTTGGCCTATAACTTATTTTGATCTCATCAATTATTAGAAAGGACAGAATCTGAAAGAGAATTTTAATTGTACTTGTGTTTTTATATAAGGAAAGAGAAAACAACAAGTTTTAATTAAAGTTTAAGATGGTGTGAAATGATTACAATACATTTCTTTATTATTATAAAATACCAACTACTATATATTATTTTGTTATTTTATATGTTGATTGCATATAAACTCGTATTTTCTTTAATAGAAAATCAAAATAATCATTTGATTTGTAAAATAAAAGAAGAGATCCTCAACAGTGTCTGATCTATAATCTACCTTACAACCAACCAGAAACATATTGAAGTATTCTACATAAATGTATTATATATCATGGATAAAGGGGTGCGTGTCCGTTACGATAATAAGGTTGTGCTCAAGGAAAATTATTTACATGATCATATGAGTGACCCTTGTTTCTTTGTCTGTTGGAAGGTTTGGTCTATAAATGTACTAATTATAGTTAATAATTATGTTGTTAATAGTAAAGAAAAAAATCATTGCTTGTTTAAATGGAAACCTAGCTAGTAGTGATAGGAACCATGCTATTTTATTTCCTTGTCCAATATAAAAGGAAACTTACTTTAGATGAACCAAATGAAACATAACTTTGATGTGTCCATACATGCATGTCACTTCCTTCTTGCTTCATGTAGATATTTGTTAGTTTATTTTTTATTTTTTTGAATAAAAAGTACTGATATCATTACTGTAAAATCCGAGGAGTCGAAACAGAAGACTCCGAACATAAGAAGTCGTCTAGAACGGTTTTTAGAGGGTTGTAGTAGCCGCTAGTTTCGAAAAGTAAATAACAGAACAGAACTAAAACTGAAAGTAAAAAGTGATATTGATGCAGATTGCTCCAAGTGTGGTCTATAATACTGTTTGATCCCTTGGTGGGGAATCCTTTGTCTGGTTTAAAAACAGAACGTATCTATATCAATATCAGGGGAGGTCATGGCTCTCATCGGGGACTCCTCCCAGGCTAAGTCCCCGTGGCCAGGGATGTGGCTCATTCCTCTTGGCGGGGCTACTTCCCAGCTCTCGCCTGATCCTCTCGGGGTTCTCTAGTCGACCCCCTCTTCACTCCAGTCCCGGATGATCCACACACCAAATTTTTCCAGCCTGGATGTAAAACTTGACCGGATGTATGTATTTTAATTTTAAAATGAATATTGATATTGATAAAAAAAATCTGATAATTAAGAAAATGAGATACATAACTTATTTAATAGAATATAATTGATAATTTAATTATAAAACTGATCCTTTTGATGGGAGAAAATAGGTAAAATGACCTCCAAAACAAATCATCTTTGAATCCCTAATTTTATTTCTATTCTGCTATAAATTTACATTTCTACCCTTAATAAAAAGCTTATATTATAAATAAAATCCGATTTTCAGTTGGTCACCAAGGATAAAAATGAGATTTCGCAAGTAAACTACTCAAAGAAAAAAAAAGATATGAAGCAAAAACAACTTATCAACTATAATTATTTTGTCTAAAAAACGAAAAAATAACATGTATGGTGTCTTTTCTTTCGTGGGACGTATTGCACGATCCAAGTATAGTACTGTAAAGTAAATGAAGGGAAGAAAAGAGCCCTAAAGATGGAGGGCACGAGGCAGCTTCATGGTAGTTTCTTAAGGGTATATCGAATAAAGATAAAAAGAAGAAACTAGGCACCAAACATGACAAGAATAATCTTTTAGAGTTACTAAATGACCAACTTGTCCTCTATCTATGGAGATATTTAGAATGCTAGGGGTATATAGGTAATTTGACAAGATGTTGGAGAATATATACACAGTTGTATGGAGATGCTAAGGGTTTGTGTCTTTTAGCAGAACAAGGAAAAGAGATGAGGATGATCCTATGAGCTGTGTCATGCATGTCTCTTTCCACATGCAAATTTCTTTTATAAATAATATATCTTCGAGAATATAAATTTTATATAAAGGAATGTCATGTCTTGTTCTAACCTTAAAAGCTTATATTCAATTCTTTCACTTTTAGGGAAGATTTTGGATGCTTCTTTCTTATAGTTTTAATAGTTGGATGCACAAATAAATCCTTCTATGATTAGAAGTAACTTATCTTTCTAGCTAATACTCGTTTGTATATGTCGAGACCCTATTTCGAACATAATCTTAGATCATCTATGGAGCTCCCTATCTTTATTTTTTATCATCACCGATAGTTGGATCAATCATGTCGGTCCTGTCCCATCGTCGACTGCTCCACAACAGCTCTATGCACCTGTTCCACTTCCACGCTCTTCCTCTGATGTTGAATACCCCTTAAAAGGACGTCGTCGTAGGAAACCGAAGAAAACCCTAACTAGGCCGGTGGCATCGCTACTCTATCCGCTATCGCAATCTACCTCACCGCCTCTCTCTCAACTCCCACAGCAGCCAGACGCCCAACCACCATCCATGGCCATCGTCACTTTTTCATCGGGGGTCTCTAGCTACCCCGGTGATGAAGCC
>JAYMSV010000808.1:0-14866 GCA_036897745.1 Erodium moschatum | reverse complement strand
CGGCAGGGACGCGGCGGTGCTATCCCTCCGGCCGTAAAGCAAAGGAGTGCACTTTCTGGCGCGTAAAATGGATTAGTGAAAAAAATAATTGTCCACTTGAGGCCCAATCGTTGAGGCCCGGCCCAACTCAGTCTCTTCCTGGTTGTGCAATGAGTGTTCGTAGGGCAAAAACACCTCTCAGCTCTACAGAAAAAAAAAAAACTGTCTTGAGTTTGTCCTGGTACCGTATTCATCTCTCAGTGTTGATTGTTGATAGTTGCTCATGCGCCTGTTGGGAATTTAGGGATTTGGGTGTGTCTATAACTCATCAATTTGCTTCCTTTCAGGCTGTGAGGTCTTTGGGACTCTGAAAGGTACACTGCAACAAGAGAACTGTGGAGTTTTGAAGTATATTGAGTGATGGGTGAAGTTCTTCTGGGCATGCCAGGGCCTTGGGCCAAAGACAATCGAGAGGCATATGATCATTACACAACAAAAATTGGTGGCTTGCCTGTAAGTAGCTTTGCTTGTTCATTATTGGGATTTTGTGCAATACTTGAATTCTGTGAGCTTTCTGAATTTCAGCTTATGTTATTACAGGATTGGCCTCTTCCCATTGAGGCTGTGCCTTCAGGATTGCTCCATTGTGCTTCTTGTGGAAGCAAACTCTGTCTAGTTGCACAGGTTATATGTTCTTCCCTAATGTGATGTGATATGGGTTTTGCTGTGAATGTGTTATCTGAACAACACTAACTTCATGTACCTGTTCTTACCTGATGTGATATGGGTTTTGCTGTGACTGTGGTGTTTGAACTACACAAACTTCTTCTGCCTGTAATTTGTTTATTTTTCTGTCTACAGGTTTATGCTCCGATTTCAACCAAAGTGTTATCGATTGAGGAGCGCGTTATTTTAATATTTGGTTGTATGATGCCAGAATGTGGGAGCACTCCAGTTAGGTAATAAACTACTGGGTAACTGTTACAAGCATAAATTTTGGTTCTTTATTTGTTCTGTCTAGGAACTATCCTCCAGGTTTGATAAAATTTCACTTTGCTTGCTGATAAAAAAAAGTTTGGTTACCAATGCTTGCTTGTCCAACTGATCAAGCACTTGAACTTGGGTCTATGAGACCGGGGTTCAAGTCCCAGCAGCTGTATTCTTGTATATGTTTATTTTGTCTTGGGTTATCCCATGGTTGTCTTGTTATTGCCTTGTTAGTGTTGGAGTCTGTTAGTAGCCAGTTTGGTTGTTAAGCATATGTATTGTCAGTATGAAATTTTGATTATTATGGAGTCTGTAATGTTGTTGTACTGTTTGTTCTACGGTTTATACATGGTTGGTATATGATAAAAATATAGCTTTTACGTGAAAATAAATAAATTTGGTTCTTTATTTCTGATGTGTATGGTTGCCTGTCTCTTCCAATGTGCAGCTGGCGGGCTCTTCGTGTTCAGAAATTACATGATGTGAAGGAATTGTGTACCACCTCTCAGGACACATCTCCTGTTGCTGCTAAGAGCACCAAATGGTGGGGTGACTTTGACAGTGAAAGTGATGAAGATATGGATTTGGAGGAGTTGGGTAAAGCTCTTTCTCAAGCTTCAAGTTCGGTTTCTAGTTCCAGAAAACAAAGCAACAATAAGCGTTCTAACAATGTTGTGAAGCACTTGCCTTCAAGCTCCAAATCAATAGTGGTCGACACTAGCATACCAGGTAGAATTGTGCTCTTGAAGAAAGATTCTACATATTGATAGTTTTTACCTCATTTGTTACCCAGTTCCATTAAATGGTTTTATTTGTTGCTAATTGCAGTTGTTCCTTGCTTTTATGTATACACTCAGAAAGGGCCTTCATCTAAGATTACTTCCATATGTTCAAACTACTCATCACTTTCCATTAAGGAGAAACAAGATAGAGCTGATGAGCATGCCCAAGATGAAACATGGGAAGAGGAAGGCTATGAATATGACAAAGCATTACATGCTGACAGGACTTACCTTAAGTTCAAGAAATGGCTGGACGCAAACCCAGAGCAGTGTTTCAGGTATTAAGCCGCTAGAAATTAGGAGCTTACATGAAAACTCTAATTGCCTTGGTATTTTAGATAACTTGTTGACATTTTTGAACTGGGTTACCTATTTTATTGCAATTAGACTATTGATAGAATTATGAGAGTTTGATAATGAATTGATTTTTTAATTCTTAATCTTTCAATTAGTTATCATTACCGTGACTGTTGTAGATAATCTATTTTGTGGTGTGCCTTTTACTTGTAGACCACAGCACCTAACACGTTTTATGATGATGTCTACTTTATCAGATACTCTTATGGTGGCAAGGCACTTCTGGCTACTGTGGGTGTAGAAAGCCCCGAGAGATGCAAGCAGTGTGGTAGTCCAACACAGTTTGAGATGCAGCTAATGCCTCCATTACTGTACTTTCTTCAAGAAGCAGCTGAAGATAGTCAAAAGCATTCCTTGGGGAACTGGGACTGGTTGACACTCATTGTATATACTTGTTCCAAGGTGAGTGACCTTTTAACTACTCGGGATTAACCTGAATTATAGTAAGTTAATTGTCTTTTATATAAAGTTATAGGGGTGTTGATGAATCATTAATAAAATATCTTTCCCCTAAACCGAACTGTGTCATTCAATCTGACAACCAATTATTTGTTAACTACCTGAGCAAAATATAAATTTGTTTGTCATTTCCAGAGCTGTTCACACTTATCCTCCAACCAAGGAGCAACCGTAACTGGAGACTGGATTGTATCCGAGGAGACTGTTATGGTACAGTATGAGAGCCTCTCAGCATGCGTCAAGTTAACTTAGTTTGGACGTCATGTTCTTTATCACTTCATTGGTACTGTAGTCCTGTCAAATGAGACATCCTTGTAACCTGCAATATGATAAGAAATTGAGGTTGCATGTTGTTCTTACCTGTTGAACTTTTTGGGTCAATGGATGAGATTAGGTTGTTTTTGATCTTATATGTTTTGAGTACCAGATAAATAGTTACCAGAGGTTTCTCTATTTGATAGTTTTGGAACATTTTTGTCATGTTTTGGAGTTCTATGCTAAGATCAGTCACTTTGTAATCTGTATGATACCTGATTTCTGTAATGTATCAGAATGTTGCTTGACAAAGGCAATACAATGTGAAGCAATTATTTACATGCCATGTTAAGGAATCACGAAAATAGGGAATTAAACAAACTGTAAAGATACTCCACTTGCTAAAATAAAAAAATTTCAAGCTGATGCAAGAAAACATAGACCAAAACTGAAGTCAAAGCACCAAAATAGTTATACTGAGTTTTGTCAACGCTCCCATACAGAATCATAATACTTTACATAATCTATCTAAAGAGCTCAAACTGCCAGTATATTTTGACAGAGAATGTTGCTACTCAAATTTCTTGATCAGGGACAAGTCATTCAGCATTTTCTCAATCGCCTCGTCATCATGAGCCCTTCCTTTGGTCTGCAAAACAAATCCAGTCCATTGTTCTATGTTACCAAAGATCAAATAAGACATAGTTTCTTTGTTCATTCCTTAATTCGAATGGAGCATGAAAGGTATCAGGATGTTCTCAAAATTGAGAATTGTAGTAGAGAAACATGGCATTAAGTGCAGGGCAATAGTGTATGTACCTTGATGGAGGGTACCATAGCAATAGCTTCCTCCACAGTCTCGGGACAAAGGTTGCCAAGAACACAAAGCTGCATGATAAACGAGTGTAACACAAGTAGAATCATTACATCAGACCAAAGATTCTATGAACTACATGGCCCAAGAGATTGAGCACACTACCTCAAATTCAGCCAATTGGTTTCTGCTCAGGATTCTGAATGTTAGTTAAGATTCACACTGTAGAAGCAAGACAGAAAATAATTTGAAGAGTCGTGGTTAATGTGACACTAACAAAAATAACCCTCTAGATTCTTCGAGTAACCAATGGAATTTCAAACTTGACCACTCATTGTATACCATTGTAATCAAAAAGGATACAGGTACACCATGTTAAGTCCACTATGTTCAAGTCTGAGTAACTATTTTACTAAAAGAGCAGTACAGAAATGTGTTTCCAAAGCTTGATACACCATGTTCTTCATGCTTTTTGATGTAATTTTTTTTTTTATTTGGGATGAGTATCTGATGGAGTATGCAAAAAGTAATAAAACCAAATAGAGGTACCGGCAGCAATATGACAGTGACATTCAGTTATGAAAGAACATGAAATATATGAAATTTCGTTTTCCCAAATGCGAAGGATACTCTCGAACTTGTCTAACAGCATCGGGATTCTTGTAGCGGCTAAAGCGCTTCACATACTGCAGCGACTTCTCGAATACTCTTGAAAAATAATGAAAACAATAGTTGGCAACATTAATAAGAGGGAAGGCTGAACTCTATGTTACTCTAGTTTTATGATGAATAGCAACTTAGCAGAGTCAGATTATGAGTTGGAATACAATTATATATATACATAAATAAATCAACGGCATGAACACACACCAAGCAAAGCCCGTTAGTTAGCTCTAGAATCATTTGAACTAATGTAATCTTTATCTGATTACCACTGAAATGCCACTTTTTCTAGCATTTGCCAACCCTTTAGAAGCGACTAGTAAGATATGCAACACAGATGAGCAGAAGTCATTGTTTGTATACGACAATTATACTACATACATAAGGATTGCAAATCCAGGGTGAAGATTTAACCACATTATTGCACAGCAAGAGAGCAAATAACTTATCACAGACTTCACCTGATAAACGTATTATGATAAACTGAAGAACTGAGTGTGAGAGATTAGTTTAATACTTACTGGGAAACTTGATTCATTGGGTCTTCAGACATCTGCTGCAGTTGCTCATACTTGTGCTCGAGAATTAAGGCAACTTCACAATTCATCAAACACTTGGCCTTCAAGAACTCTGATGAAAAATCCATCATGGTATGAATGTTTAAATAACATCATAGCATTTGTTGGGGATGATAGAAATACAGGACAAACCCAAATTTCAAAGATAAAATCGCGTCTTCCAAATTCGGAGCATTTGAACATACCATCACCAATTTTAAGCTCTGCGGCATTCTCTTCTTCCTCTCCAGACATAATGACAACGAACAAAGGAAATCTACAAACAAAGAAACTGGAGGTTGTTTTCATAATTTTAAAAGATAAGGTATACAATTGAATCCTATAATAAACTAACCATTGTGCAAAGAACTATTGGGCTAATCTCATTAGAGTTTGGCTCATATGAAACATAATAAAATACAATACTTGTTTGGGCCACTTTACTTGAATCTGCAGCCTATTTGGATAACCATCTTCACATCCAAACTTTAAAACTTTTCGTTCCCCCTCACCTAAATTCACATCTTCGAGACTTCTACCATCACTTTTTCCCGTCTTATGGCATTTCCCTCTATTTAGAAACACAATTTTTTTTGAAACATAACTATCATCTAAACATGCATATGCTTTAACCTAAAAACAAAAACGAGAGATTTTGTTACAATATTTTTCTTATTGTTATGTTGAAATAATCTAAAGATTTAAATTTATCGGCGAATGTAATGTAGGGCATGCTTTTATGATTTGTCGCATCAAATAAAGAGGTGGGGGTAGATTCACAATCAGCTGCAAGCAATAATGTTTACGATGTTAATAAGAACACATACACAATATCTCAATATCAATTCAATTCCATAACCAAAGAGAGTATACAGCTTCACTTAAACTTTATTCTCAATATTTAGTATGCTACAAAATCCATATATGAGTGGTTCTCATGCAACAGTTTCAATTACATAGAAAAAAAAAATAGGGGAGCAACAAATCAAGCTAAAATTTCACTGAGAAAACCAAAAATAGAGACACTAGCTTTCATGGAATGTATGTTTTCTTCCTATACCCAACTTCTAGGGTAGATTTTGAATTCAGGTAACATAAATTCGTAGGGGGGAAATAGGGCACAAAAAAAACCCAAATTTCGAAATCCAAACAGCAAAAAATAAGGAAAAAAAGATCGGACACACAATGGGATTGATTAGGGACAAAACGAAAATCATGATATCTGCCATTAAGTCACCTGATATGATCTTTTGATTTGAACCAGTTCGTTCTTCTTTTGATTTGAACCAGTTCGTTCTTGTTCTTCAGCTCTGCGTTGCGTGCTCCAAATCAATAGCTTTGTTTTTGTTTTGGGACGAGAGTTCATATTTATAATGCGAGAAAGATGGATAGCGACCGGGTCGGGTATACGGACTGAGAACTGAAACGGTTTGGGTCCGTCTTAAATAAATATGGATAGCGTACGGGTCGGGCATATTACTTAAACTGACTTCTTTCCCTTTTCTTGAAAGAAGGGCAATGTATTATTAAAGCTCCAATCTTAAGAGACATAAGAAAGGGCGAGGATAGCAATCCTTAAGTACAGATTAGAATACCGGCAATCATACATGACCTCGAATCGAAAACACTCAACCAATAGATCGAGCACTGACATCAAGCACAATCTCAAGCTCAAACAGTTTCAACGAAGGGAAAAAAACACAACCTGAATATGCCAACAAGAATACCTCAATACAACAACTAATGGTCTACACTTTCTTCATCATTGATCGTGGTCAAGGGATCGCATTGTAGAGTTTTCCCTTGATAAATATAGAATTGTTGTGAAAGTTGTGTTATCAAACATTTTTCAGCGGGAATTAAGGTGGAGGGGATTGATTGAAAAAAATATGAAAATTCAAGAACTAAAATTATTTTGATTCAAAGAACCAAATTTATATAGTATGAGTCATTAGTCAGGAGAGCTTAAACATTTAATCAAAAGATAATCCCACAAAAATGCATTGGCCTTAACACTTTCACTCTCTTTTGACAATAAATGACAAAAATACTCTTATTACATCTTTCATTCTCCCATATGCTGACAAGATTGAATCTCCCATTTTCCTCCGTAAACGAGGCATGAATCGCTCAATAATCTCCACCAAGGCAGCGGAGCTCATACCTGAATCCTTTATGAATTCCAGTCTTCCGAAGGAGTAGTTTGTGTTCCTTGTGTGTTCTTATGGTTGATCCAATATGCTCTTCCATACCCGTTTCCAGCTCCAAAAACCCGCTTTCGGGTTTGGATATTTGAACCAAGGGAAGCAATGTTCCATCATAATTCAGAAAAGAATAACAAATATCGTGTATATGCTTAAGAGTTATTGCAGGATTAGAGAGCTCAAGGGTCTTCTTCGACTAGAAACGCTCTGTATATCCCAATAATACACTCCTGTGTTGGCTACGATAAGTTTCTCAATGTGTCGTGAAATTTTCCCTTTGACCAGTTAATTCATGGTTTAAGTATTGGTGATTTGGAAATAAATGTCTATTAAATAATTACAAATATTAAGAATACTCTCTCAAATTTCATGGGTAATTGTGATTCTCATGTGCCTCCTCCACATACTTAGATGAAGAAGAAAAACCTGGACATACATGCTTGCATGCAAGGCCATCAGAGTACAATAAACTAGCCAAACATGAAAGAAAATCCAAGGTAACGACCTATTCACTGAAGAGGACATGTATAGACCATAACAAGATGCTTTCAGACAAACATATTTGATGAACAACCTACCATCTCCACTGCTTCAAGAAATTTGTCTAAGGAGCACGGGACGCTGAGAGTTTGAGGCACTCACTCTGACATCTCCTGAGGCAAACATCATTCCAGTTTGGCACTTGGTGCTGGTTCACACAAACAGTTCGGGCACAGGCATCAGAGCAAGCGTCAAGCTCAGAGACGCCACAGACTGTGACACAAGTATCGGGGATAGGGTCCTTGGAGAAAGCCCCCACCTTCTTCAACATTCTTTTTGACGTGCACACCCTCTCACAGACAAAAATATCATCCGAGCTCTTTTCCCTCCCCCGTGCGCTTTTGATCCTCTGCTCTTCGGCACGCCTTCCCTTGATTCTCAGCACTTGTGTTCCGATGATTGCTGGGATTGCAGCACCCAGTAGGGACCACCACACTTCCACCATACCTAATGCTGTACTTGAGCTCTCTTTATTGCTGTTCTTCCTCCTCTTTAGTAGTTCATTGCCCTTCATGAAAACAATATACTATTAGCAAATTCTGAAAGCTAGGAGTGATTTTGTGTGTGCAAGCCATTTCCAAAACAATTTCGACATTGAGATAAGTACTCAAATTACAGCAATACAGATACCCAAAAGATATATTCTCCACGTCCCAAAATATCTTCTAGAAAAATAGTTATACGCGAAATACAAATAATATCCTTCATATGAGTTAGTTATAACAACGTAGTGGGATTTGATTGGGGCATGTCCGGAAAGTCGAGCCCTAACTCTACTAATCCTTATTTTTTTGCTAAAAGTCAAATGGGACAGAGTAAGAAATACTCTCTCCATTTGAAAATAAGAGTCCACTTTCCCTAATTTGGATGTTCCAAAATAAATATCCACTTTTCATTTGAGGAAGTGAGTTATGATACCTCCCAAATTATAAAGGCCGGCCCTTGGATATGCAGTTGTGAAACTAGGGTCAGGGAAGAGAAAGCTTAATTTGCCACAGACTCATACATCCATCTTCGGAAACATCTAGAACAAAAATATCTATTTTTCCGTTATCCTATATTCAGGGTAACAACCACAAGCCTTTAATGGTAGATTAGTGATATAGTGATTATCAATGTTTCAAGTAACAGTACACATAAATGAATTTGATGGAACTAAAAAAATGGCTTGTATTTTCTTGCACACAAACAGAAAACAAAATTAGGTCACTTGCAAAATCACCAAGAAAGCAACATTGTAATCAAAATTCACAAAACCCCTAAAAACCTGAAACTGGATGAATAGAAACATGAAATTGAAACTAACCCACCTCAATTTCCTTCTACTTGTACCCAAACAACCAATTTTCAAACAAAACAGAACCACCAAATCAACAAGTATCAGCAAAATAAACACTAAAAATCAGGGAAAGTGGCAAGAAATACAAAAAAAAATTGTGAGAATTAACTAGAAACAATACAGCAAAACTAGAATTGAAGATTAGGGCTATGGAAAAGACATAAATTTCGACATTAAAGTGTAAATTCTAAGGAAAAAATCGAAGCTTTTC
This sequence comes from Erodium moschatum, assembly GCA_036897745.1. Classification (NCBI taxonomy): domain Eukaryota; kingdom Viridiplantae; phylum Streptophyta; class Magnoliopsida; order Geraniales; family Geraniaceae; genus Erodium; species Erodium moschatum. The sequence continues at coordinate 5,719 of JAYMSV010000808.1, read as the reverse complement.
TTACCCGTGGCAAAGCAATTGATCGCGGATCTGGAGTTCTGGTGTGACAAAAGGGGTTAAGGTTTTACAGCGGAGTTGCTTTTCTGTGTTTTGAAGCCTCGAAGAGGAATGTGAGGGGCACTTACGTAAATAGCTTGATTCGATCACCGCAACAACCCATCTAGCAGGGGCACTTTTGTAAATGGAGAAAATGTGTTATTTTTATGGGTTAATGACCCAAAAGTTACTCTTATGTATGAATCATGTGCAAAAACATGTGATAACCATGTGCGAAAAGGTGTTTTGATATTTTTGTCTTATGTAAATGCGATCAATTCATAAAAACATATGATAATGATGTGTGACAAAAAATATTGTATCTATATTATTGGTTGCTTTCAACCTTAAGGTAGTTTTCCGCACATAACTAATACGTACCAATAACTTTTGACAATTAATTTTATTTTCATCTAGTTTCTGTTTTTTTTCTGAAAAATGTTTATATTCCTACACATTTATTTCATTCAAAATCTACTCAATTCTCAATTCACCTTCTAAATCAATTGATATATCATTAGGAAATTGGATGGTACATGGGCTTGAATCTGGGGAGAACCAACTTGGTGATGAAGCAAACCTATATTGGGTTGCAAAAGAGTGTGAGGGACTGTGATGTTTTCATGGAGCTTCTGGTAATGATAGATGCTTGTCGCTTTACTTGTTAGATGGAGCGACGGTCGTTTTTAAGCATCTGAATCACATTGCTCTATGTGTCGTTTTTGTTGGCCATGAGTTCATTGCAGATAGGAAAAATTGGAAGTACAATTTAAATATCGCCTTCTCTTTGAATTGTGTGTGCACCTAGAAAAAGAGAAGTTCTGTTGCAAAAAATGCCACATAAAAGCATGCTCTTTTGAACATGCATTGTTCTTGCAATAAAAGCAGCCCAATCCTACCACATCAACTCGATCCAAACAGCCTGAATAGAATGGCACTCCAGTTATTGATAGAGTTTCCTTTTCTCCATTCAAAATTGTTGCAGACATAGATTTCACTATCGAAGAAAGCTTTACAGTTGACGTATTTGCATTTAGTGTATCAAATTGCATGATCATGACCAAGAACTCGATGTATATCTAAACCTGAAACCTTCTCGGCATGCAGATGAGAATGGATGAATCAACCAGTTTATGCAGACAATGGAAAGTGTTCATATATATGCACTGGCTGACCTCTGTTGGCAGCAATGGGCAATCAGTCATACGTTCATATCAGTGCGCTTTGATCTGCTGGCTTCTAAGGAAAATCTCGGGAGACTATAGCCCTCAGGTACTGAAACAGGCTGCTGAGGATAAAGTGTTGGAGGTGGCAAGAGATTGTGCTGACCTGGCAGGGGTGGGATCGTGTTGTAACTGTTAGGTTCACCGCCTATACTGCAAGCAAAACAAGTTTCCATTATAACTTCAGTGGTACAACACATAAAAGTATATGATGAAAATAAACGAGAACATTGGGTTCACTGCATACAACTATTTTGTACTATATGTCTTTTGCACGTAGTTATCCCCAACTCTGAACTTTTACATCCAGCTACCTAAACATTCAAAAAAATTATAGGTAGCTCTTTTTTCGACGGAAAATGATGAAAATGCCCTTGACCCCAATCTCGCAAGGCTTCATAACTACCAAAAAGACATTTTGGTTAGATGTAGAAAATGGTTGAGTAGATGTAAGAATACTCCTTGAAAGATAAAACTATTAAAGAGATGAAAAACAGTATTTTTTAGATTATGGTCAAGGGAATTTTCATCATTTTTGACGGAAGATAGTTATCCGCAATGTTTTAGGCAGTTGTAAATAACGTTTTAAAGTTGGAGATAGTTATATGCAAAAATCGTATAGTGCGGAATATGTATCTACAATTAACCCTAACATCTTCCTACAACATTTCTCAACAAAACACGGTCATAATTGAAACATAGGCTAAATGAAATAACAGAGTTGATCCCCTACTTCACTTGTAGATAATCACAGGAATATAACATGGACTCAAGGGCGTGTTTAAAATGAAGATTACAAATTCACAAGAGCATTGAAAGCTTCGCACATGCTTTACAGGACAGTGGGATGGGGGAGAGTTTTCAAAATCTACAGCTTTCAAGCACAAAAGCAACTATAACCACTACACAAACATGTACCTTTTACTCTCGTACAACTGATCCAGATTATCAGCTAAATATTGGGCAGGTCCCGGAGCTGGAGAAATAGACCAAGGGTTTGGAGCAGGTAAGTCATCTGAAAAATATCTTCTCCTGATCAACTGGGACAAGAAGGTTCACAGAGTTGGAGGAAGAATAGACAAGGAAAGACCAGTTAGTCACAAGGAACATAAATTCATCAACACATACCATGCGGAAAAATTTCATCATTGCTTCCTTGTCGTATCTTGCTTCTCTGGCAGCCTGTAACATCCAACATACAAACCCCTACATGGTTAGCAATCCAAATACAGCATATAAGCACCAAATGATTTCTAGGGAAAACCTGTGAACAAATTGCAACACATATACAAATCTAGGAATATGTATAAATTGATATTCAATGAATATTGGCTTAGTTTCAGGGCTGAAACAGCATAAAACTGGTGTAGAGTCAGAAGAGAAGTTGCAAACTTTTACACTGATCAGCATTGATGCAACTAAATGCTTAACATAAATTCCTCCTCCCAAAAAAGTGCTAACCAAAATATTCTTACCGAGAGAAGACTTCCACTGCATGGGAAACTATCAGTACGAGGAAGTTCTTCACTGGATGAAAGCAAACCCTGCTTTTCAACCCATACCCGAGCTGCATCAACAAGATTTCCACTGCTTCCTCTCGTTCCCTCTTTTGCAGCAATATCAGCTTTGTTACCAACAACAATATATGGGACAGGAAGGCCACCAGGACCTCCAGATCCCAGAGGAGCTGAAAATGTCCCAGTCACACTAATCTCAGCTGCCCACTTATTCAAGCTTGCTTTCGTCCTTCTCTGGGAAAGATCGTGAACAAAAATAACACCTGCCCATAAATGCCAAGCAAATTATATAGATGATGCAACCCAGCATCTAGAATCATTTACTCACTGAACCAAGCAATTTGTATAGTAGGACAGAATTGTGCTTCTCCATCTCATTTTTCCATTTAAAAGTCTAAGCAGGATACAAGTTTCTAGCTAAGGATAAATGTGGATAGTGGACTTGTTGGCAAGATAAAAAGATGTTACTACAAGTCTACAAACAAGAATGTTCAATAATCACCATTAATTTGTGAATAGAACAGAGACCGGCAATCTTTGTAACGGTCGTGCCCCGACACATCCCAAAGTTCAACGAAGAAATCTCTTTCAGAATCACCTTTAATGCTACTTGAAGAGCTTCCAGAATTTCCATAACTAACATGCTGAAACAAAAATGAAAAAAAAAGCAGGCAAGGACTTGAACTCCAGCAATATATCTGAAAATAGTATAGAGAACCGAAGGAGTATTGAGTAATACCTTCACACCAACAGAACACCCAACTGTTTGTGGAGGGCGAGCGATGGAGGAACCTTTGACTATCAGATGAGCAAGAGAACTTTTCCCCACACCTGCTAAAACAAACCTCATATGGATCTTGAACAGGAGAAAGTGGAAGAGACTAATATTTAACAATTTCCAATAAGCAGCAAATCACATAAACATATCAGATGTCTTTCTCCAATTTTGCAGTACGCTATACAACTAATACTCCCTCCATCCTTCGTTTAACTATTTGTAAGAACTAAGCATTCAAACTTTAGTATTTGATTTTGCCCCCTTAACCCCCATGTGCCCACTACTTGAAGTTGCTATAACTTATAGGGGTCTTATTTTCTTGATTCACAGTTCAAATTTTAGTGTTTGATTTTGCACCCTTTATGCCCATGAGCCCACCACTTGAAGTTGCTATAACTTATAGGGGTCTTATTTTCTTGATTCACACTTTATTAACGCACTAAAACGGAAAGTGGGCCCTTATTTTGGGTTATCCACTTTAGCGAAGTATGAAACTTATTTTGGGACGGAGAGAGTATGCAAACTAAATAGATTTTTGGTTTGGTGAAGTCCTGTCAGGCATAAATATGACCCCATTTATTGTTATATGCATATGAATCATCGTCCTACCTATGCATACGAAAAGGATACCGGGCAGTGAAACAAACTAGCATACCAAATTTAACAAAGGAGACTTCCAACTATAAAACACACTATACCAATTTCTCATACAGGATACACTTGTAATAAGTATAATACCAGACCGGGAAAGCATGCACAAATTTCCCACTGAGCAGGCAAGGAAGTCACTTTGCTTAGATTTATAAGATAGAAATGCTCGATACAATGATCATTGTTCAATTCAAAACCTTCCCCTTCATCCCCTCACCATCCTTATGCAATCATATCAAACACTAAATCTAGAAACTCCGTACTCTTATTGTTTGTAAATATGAAAAAGGTTGTCTTGGGGTGCCGTTAATAGTTAGTTAATCGTATCAAATAGTCAGGATTTTCATTAATAAACCATTTGGCTCGTTTACATCCTAAGTTACACCTTCATAAGCATGTGCAAATCTAGATTCTAACTTCATGTATCTTTATGTTCTGTCACTCTGAACCCAAAAATCTCCAGTTCACCTACATCAGTGTCTGATTGCTGTCTGCTGATTTCATTAATGTGCATAATTCATACCTCGTTTAGCATACCATAATATACATATAGACACACAAGTAAAATGCTAAGAACCCAACAAGAGAATCAGCAAAACAGAACAGGAAACCAGACCATGATCAATCAGAATTCAGAAATGTAACATAAATATCAATGAACACAGAAAAAAAAACATGAATTACCCGAGTCACCGACAACAAGAACCCGAACCTGCCCACAAAGCGGTGCACCATTCTGCTCTCTGGTCTCCCTCTCGCGTTCCCTCCAAAACATGTTTGTTCACAGCTACCAAAACACCACAATCACTCAACAGAGAAGAAGACCTAGCCAAATCTCCGGCACCGATCAAGTTCCATCAAACACACTCAATCTCAATGAATTACAGCAAAATCTCAATATGAACCTCAAGTACCCAGTACCAGACATTTTCTTCAAAATCCCCAGAAACCCAGTTCCACCAGTAGACCCAACAACAAATCCTGAAACGGGTTGCGAACTCGCTGTAAAGCTCGGTAATTGAAGAGCCAAGATCTGAAACTGATAAAAAATCGACTGAAAATAGGATCAATTTGTGCGGGATTGAAAATTGTGGAGGGAGATCGATGAAAATAGTATAGAAGATGTGCGACACAAGCAAAAGCCGCAAGGGAATGGATTGAGTTGATGAGACAAACGGTGCAGTGTACGTGATATCTTGGATGCGATGAAGAAGACAAAAGGAAATATATGTCATGTCAGGTTGCTATTGGTCAGTGTTATTACAAAACTCAGAGGCCTGTGATTTTAGCAAAAACTTGGGCTTTAGAAGGTAATGGGCTGGATCGCAACTCCAGCCCATTACCTTATCAAAGGCCCAATATAACTGGACTAACTATTTGGTGCGGCCCAATTTTCAAGCCCGTGACTTTTATTTTATGACGTGGACGAAATAGGATCGATGAGCACAAAACTGAGACTAGAAATATCTCAAACATTACAGACTTCACCGGAACAAAAAAAGCCACGTCACCGT
>JAYMSV010000807.1:0-14869 GCA_036897745.1 Erodium moschatum | reverse complement strand
ACTAGCAAATGGGTTGTGGCCCGCTGCCTTTAAGAAACCTCACTACGGACTAATGCCTCCTCATACTGGACCTGAACGGCCTCTCTCCAATTCATCCCAACCATGTCCGTACACCTGTTCAGGTGAGCAATATGCCTCTAACACCATCTGATATGGTTGAGGTTGGCCCGACAAAAACCCAATACAGGATGTGAAAAACCCCACAAGGTCCACCTCCGATCCATTCCAGGATTAATAGCATGAGCTCTTTGTAAAATCTAACATGTAACTTTAGATGATCAAAAAGGCCTACCATTTGCCGCTAAATTAGATGTTAAACACCTAAAATACCCCCCATTTTCTTTGACAAATGCAGACGGTACCATCCGTATTTAGCAATAACTAACTGTGGACAGTACTTCAATCAAAAATAGATTCTGCACAACACACCAAAGTTAGTATAATGTTACACCCATCACGATTCCTCAACACGTCCCAGAAAGAATGTGCCTTGATCATGAACACAAATTCATGCTTGATACAATGACTCAATGTAAATGCCCCTACATTAGTAACTACTTACTCTACACTCAACCGGCGGACACACACCCCAACCTTCACACATCTACGGCCTCCGTCATTACCAATTCCAACTAAATAAAATTTGCTATTCGGGGTAAAAAAAAATGATGCATCTGATCGATTCTGGCAATTGGCTCGAGGCACCCATGGAAGTCCCTTAGAAAAGCTATGAGTCTAACATCTCGTCTTGAATCTCGTTGGGAGCAATCAACCCAGGAATGGAAAGCATCCTCTGTCTCTCTCTATCTCTCTGGGCTGCTGCTTCCTCGGCATATAGATCTTTGTTGTCCTGCACAACATTTCAATGTCAGTCAGATTCATTATTTTTAGGGAAAACGTTATTACACCCCCTCAACGACCTTTGAGTCTTAGAAACCCCCTACACGTAAGGGGTTATCAGTAATACACTGTCACCTTTAGTTATTCATCAAAAACCCATGGATTCACACTGAATAGGTGATGGTTTTATACGGAGCACTGTCACCTTTTCAGTGCTCCTGATAAAAGTGGGTTTTTGATGAATAACCCGTCACCTATAAAGTGTTTTTGAGAACCAAAGGTCGCCGAGGGTGTGTTAACGAAGTTACCCCTTATATATAAAAGAAGACATTATATCACACAATTAAAAGCCACCAAGCAAAAATATATGTTACATTACAAACAAAAATGACATTTAAAAATATCTATAGCACAACAGTTCTATAAGGGACACTTCGATATGCAACTACAAAAACTCAGCATACCTGAACAGAAAACTCTTTTGATTGCACAAGGAAGTCTCTTATGTGGTTCTTAAAGGCCGAAAGGTCATTCCTATGCTCAAAAAGTCCATTCACAAATAGAGTAACCTAAAACAAAATAATTTTCAAATGTCAGCTCCGCTATGCTAAACAACTAACTATGAGTGAGGGAAGGTGATGAAAGTGGTGTCTGAAGTTTATACCTCCGCAGCAGTCATGTTGGGAAAAGAGGTACCGAGAAGTTTAATTGTGTATTCACGAACAAAAGCTGAGTTATTTGGATATGGATAAGGAACTGAAGCAGCATCCCAAAGAGGTTCTGTCAAAGCACCAGCCTCAACCTGTAACCATATATGTTAAGACAACTCACTCGTAGCGACAATCTAGGCACCACCACAGATCACACATTTGATATCAAAACAAGTTATAAGAAATCAAACATCTGAAATTAAAATGAGTTACCAAGCAAAACAAGTGTTGTAGCACCGCGACATGCAACTTGAATCCGGGTTTATGGAAAGTGTCCGTCAATACAGCAAAGATTTCTTGCTCGATTGTCACAAAGTACGACCGGTAGAATTGATTACAGAACTCGGAATTCTGTCAGATTCCGAAACTAATTAGTCATAAAATGACTCAAAAACCATCGTACGAGAATGAAAACACTAACCAACCTGGAAATTCCTCAGCATCTCTAATAACAGAATTAACCCGGTTTCAGCAATATTCCTTTCTGTATGACGAAATGCCCAGATGATCGAATCCATAACAAGCTTTAGTTGCTGATTCATTTCAAACACAATAGTAAGGACATTGGGAAGATATATTTGATTATTATCATTTGGGTATTAGTGTAAATCATACACAGTACTGAGTAGTAGACCATATTTACAAATACTACATTAATATGACTATACAATTCAACAGTTACTTATGAGCTTTCTAGACCAACCTGACTTGACAAACGAATTAATGCAGGAAAACAATGGGTAGCAATGGCACGGAGTAATGAAAAGAACTTGAGGCGATGCTCTGGGTAATCTTCAAAGTTTCTGGTTATCATCTGCAGGAACAGCAAGGTATATCATTGGAACAAGGAAAATCATATGCATTAAACCTAAAACTTATAAAAATGCATAATTTGTTTACCGTATTAACAATTTCATAGAATAGTGAATATGGAAGAGTTTGACATCAATAACCTCGCTATGATTTGCACAAAATGAGATTAATGATAGAAGAACCAAATACACACACAAGAGCAACGATAAGTAAAGCCTACATCCCAACCTCTAAAGTGCATTGGAAAATGGCTTCAAAGATACGAGGCACGTCTTCTGTCATGGTACCTTTATACCTACAAAATAAAAGTAAATGTAAGAATATATGTAGAATACCAGTGCAAGAATAGAATAAATACATTGTGACATTTTACCTATAAATTAAGTTTCAAAAGCATCAGAAGTTAAAAGTGTCCCATTATGAGGAAAAGTTAAGAATTAGTGGAGTTAGTGCTCCACTTTCCCACCACCATGACATCATGTGCCACCTACTTGTTTATTCGTTATGATAACTAACTCATACAAAAACATTGTTGGTAATTCATGCATAATTCACTTCCATGAAAAGAAAGTGGATATTTATTTTGGAGCATCCATTTGAGGAAGGGACACTTATTTTGAAATGGATGGAGTTCTAAATAACCGTAGTCTAGCACTGAAGCCACTATTAAGGTAGGTTGAGTACAAACAAGTCTTTGTCCAGTAATAAAAGGCTGTTTCTTATTCACACAGATGATAAAAGTAAATAGCTTGTTATCTGATACTGATGAACTTTATCATGGCTACATACATTGTGTTAGGTTAATATTTCGAAGATCTACTAATCTCTTAGTATGTGCAAGACATATAACACACTGAATGGAATGAAAAAAAGAAGAGAGTATCACATACTTATTTATGATTGTTGCAAAAAGAGACAGAACCTCTGATTCCCTAGCATCAGGCAAGTTTCTAGCATAATCACCAAGGACAGGGTCCATCATAGGTGGTACAAATTGCTTTCCAATTTGTGGTTGCTCTTCAGCCTTGTCCAAAAAGGTCTCAATGAGCTTCAGTGTCTCCCTTTTCACTGATCTGTTTATTGCAATTCAATGAACAATAAAATAATACAGCAGAGTTGACTAAAATCGAAGAAATTGTCTTTTGAAATAACATCAAGAAAAAAACGATCATCTCTCTTGCCTTAAGAGTTTCACATAAGATGTTCTTGATGCAAACGGGCCGCCTTCAGCGATGCTACTTGAAATGAGCTCACTGTACATTCTGTTGATAAATTATGATCTCATGAGCAAACACTTGATGCAACCTTGTACAACCCAAAATTTAAAACTATAATAGATCCAAAATACATCAAAACAAGGATGTTGAAGCATACCTGTAGACATTAAGCATGTCCAAAAAGATTAAAGAAATTTGGCTTAGGAAAAATGTTCCCAGAGAGGTGGCAGCACTTGTATTTGTCTGTAAAGCATAAACTAGGATAAATTAGACGCAATTGTATTCAAGTGATTTTTGCGAAGACATAAATTGATGAGACTCAATAATCACATCATAAAACCAGTAACAAGATACAAATCCACTTCAGCAATCTGATATGAATGCTTTTTTGAAACAGCAAACAAGGAACCATTAATTGATGCACTGATAGCTATATAAGTCTTTCTTCATGTTTTTTCTTCCCTTCTATACTCCTATTTGATTCAAGGATTTTGAAACAGCACATTAAAAAACACAATCAGACGCAGTGACATGTTCTCTGAGTTTTGCTCTTCTATGCTCCCATTGCTATTTTTACTCAAGTAAAAAAGGGAAGCTGGTCAACATTTTTACCATATAGTAATAGAAACAGAAGATCTTCAAAGACCAACTTTAACAGACAACAAGAACCCAAGAACTCTTGATCAGATATTCAACTGCAACAACACATACATAGTATACTTCATGAAGTAGGATTGCTAGGAGCCGGGTACTAGGGTGTGGTGTGCAAGCAAACGCAAACGACTAGTCAATCAATTATTACTGGTTTCAGTAACCTCGTTGAATTAATCAATTATCAATATATATATATATATACCTAATCAAACTAACTAACTAAGTTCCATTTCAATATTACCAGCATACATATATATACACCTAATCAAAACAAACAAACTAAGTTCCATTTGAAAATTATCAGCATACAGTTTCTTGTATCAAACATGAACATGGGAAGGATCCACAGTTAACCTTGTCAACACAATGGTAAAATCCATAATGGAAAACAATACCTGTAAAATATTAAGCACAGTCCTGATCACTTCTTGATCCTTCAAGAAGTCAACACTTTGACGAGCCTGTCCTATGATCTCAGCCCATTTCTGAATTATACAAAAGTATTGTTAACGGCAAGTTCTGGACATGTCATCTGGCGCTCAAGAAAGAGCATAGATGGAAACTGACTGAGTGTATCGGTTACTAATGGAGTAGAATTTGTGAGAAAGAAACCTGATTCGGGAGCTCCATTAACCTCTGCAGGTATTCATCCCTCTTCTGAGGGTCAGATTCAGCTTGAATCATTTGAGCAACCTGATGAAAAATAAAGGTAGTTTAGGCTTACCATACATGCTCCAAACCTAAATAAAAAATTTGAGGGACATAAGTGACATACAGATTCATAAAATGTATGAATTTGGTGAGGTTCAAGATCTACGACAGTTGTTGGAAGGCCTGACAGAAGTTCAGATACAAAGGGTTCATTCTCTCCCACCTGAAAATAAAACCAGGCCATTAATGAACAAAGAAGTATTATCAAAGCCTTGGAATGTTCAACTTACCAAAAACCAAATACAGTTGAGTGAGAATAGCTAATGATGTAGTACTAACTTTAGATGGAAATCAGATCATACCTGGACAATTACAAATTTGCGCTTGCATTTCTGAACAATTTTCAAGAATGTGTCACAGGCCATGTCCTGAGAATGTACACAATGTGATATATGTGACTTTGTTATCATGTTGAATAAATCAATATCACTGTAACATCAAATTCTGTGACAATTTTCAACTACACTGCAACAAAAGCAACTGATACACAATAATTAAAAAGGAGAAATAACCTGAACTCCGGGATGTGTTTCATGCATGAACTCAAACAATTTATTCACAACAGTCTTCAAGAACTTCCAATGGGCTCTCAAAAATCTCGGGTACTGTCCAACAACATACCTGTCAACAGAATCATTATCAACCAACCGTGTAAACTGTGAATGTTATCACAAATTATATCTCTAATTTCAAATCACAACATATATACATAATACAATGCAAACAGGTTCTATTATTATTGGTTTCTAACTTAAATGATGAAAGCACCAAATTGTGATAAGTTCTAGTTGGAAAGAGTGGTGCTACACAGCCCACATATGATACCAATCTTATAATAAAGAGGCTCTTACATAATGTTACTTGCAATGACGGCTTTGTTATCCTTTCCTTTGGTGATCTCACATAAATTCAGTAAATCACGGATGACCATAACAAGAAACCTATTTTCCTGTCAGTACAAGGTAGAAACTGTTACATAAGAGCAAAGCCCTTACTCTCAGACTGGAAAATGAGCAAGGCATACCTGATCCTCCATCATGGACCCAGAAATTGATCCTATTGCCCAACATAAAGTATTCAAGTTGTTCCACGTCCAATCCTCACCACTTAATTGCTTGCTTAACTTCTTGAGCATCTAAACCATACAAAAAGAGACCCAAAAACAATATTATGCATAAGTTATAGTCGCGATCTTTAAAGCAGGTCACATCTTATATGATTAGAACTAACAAGCTAACTGACCCAAAAACAATGACCAGCACATTCAACTTCACAAGAGTTATAGGTCAAATATAATCTCATGTGGTGGGCATCAAGGCTTTACTGTTTTCTAGTATATTTAAGGAGCAATAGAAAATGACATCCAGAAAGAGAAAAAACTAGAGTTGAAAGAGCAAGAACTGTATACCTGCTTTTCAGTGTCCTCGTGATCAAGATGAGACAAGTAGATGAGAGTTTCCCTCATGATCTGCAAACGTTGAACGTCAATTAGCCAGATATTATTAATAGATGATAACTTGAAAGAAGATAATTTGATGTTGCGGAAGGGCTGTTTAACACAGAAGTACTAGAATAATTCTTTGGAATTATAAAATCGATGACCAAACAGAAATAGCCAGCCGTAATTTGTCTCAAAACTCCAAAGACAGAACTAGATTTGATATTTTCATCAACCAGAGGACTAGAGCAACATTGCATTTTAAGAAGTCCCCAAATCACAAACTGAGTTGGATAGCTGAAAGGCCAAAATTTGTAAACAGATTTAGATGTAAAAGTCCCCAGGATCCTCATTGACAGAAGGTGTCTTACAGCTCACGTTTCAAACCTAGCAGATTTTAAACAAAATTGAACGTAACTATTTTAAAGTGTTTCAGACAAAGCATTTTTTAATATTAACATTAAACTGAAATACCAAACCCAGGCTGTTGCTGGCAGCTTAATAGAACACAAAACAGAGAAGACATCAAAGCTACAGTACTTGCTTTATAGGAGGGGGGGCATTTGGGCAAATGGTCAAACCCAAGTGCCAGCTCAGATTAGAATTGAAAAAAGTCATCATTACTAAACTGTTACAAAAAAGTATAACCACAAATGTCAGATAGTGATATTTCACCTTATATTGGACAAGGACATCATTGTCCTTCAAGGTTTCACGTACGATATTCCCATTTTCATCCTCAACTATTAAAACCTCTTCAGGCTTTGCCATTCGGCAAATCATAAGCATTCTTAACTTTGACATTGGACCAGCATAAAGCTGCCGGCGTTGAAGGACCTGCGAGCCTACGCCATCAACCATAGGTGGAAGCAAAGGCACCTGTTGATTGATGAACGAAAGCAATCAGTAAACATCCATTGTATAATGCATGTAACCATAAGGCTAGAAAAAACATCCAAACAAGATACTAGGTAATGCATATCTCTTATATCTGAGCATGTTGGCAAGATCCTAAAATCTAAGCAAGAGCTTTGAACTGACAAAACGAAAAGGAACATGCATGTACATTTGGCATGAGGGTCCAAGAGGCCTGCACCTTTGGTAAGAAGACATAGCTCATATGTGGCATGCACAAAAGCATAAAACAATATGCAAGTTTTCATTTAAGACATATTCTCAACAACATTTCCAAAAACGAAGTTCCTATAGTTCTGGAAGCATAAAATTCAAATCAATACAGTGAGTTAAAAGGCAGACATACTTGCAGTCCCATCAAGTTTGCAGCTACAGCAGGATTATCAACATTGTGGTGTGCCTCAAAGAGCTCCAGAACCAAGGAGTTCCAATAGTCCAAACACACCTACTCATTTCGAACCGAAGTAGATTCATATCAAAAATCTAGTAATTCCATTAGCACCATATTTAAACAGAAAGTCAAGTATGCACATCAAATAATCAAATACCTTGAAAACCTCAGTGTCATCAACATATGAAATGTTAATCAAGTATTCAAGACCCATTAGCAGTGCAGAGATACTCTCCTGTGAGGATTCTAGGACTCGGATGTGAGACTGCACAAAAAAGAATATTAGATTATTAGAACTAAATGAAAGCCCATTTCAAAAGAACAAGAGTGTAATGCCCCAACAAAAAAGCTTATGCTATAAAGTGGAGGGACCTACTAATATATCAAGTGGTCGCTAAATCCAAAATTTTAATAAGGACACTTCAACACTCCTCTCACATGCAGTAGAAAAATATCCGATTAATCCCCGAAGGCCCTAACCGCCCGACTAGCGCCTAGCGTTTTTTATAACCTTGCACATTACACTACTTGAAGCAAAACACCACAAACTCACTAAGGTATCTTTTTTTATAACCTTGCACATTACACTGCCTAGTAAGAGGTCTAGTTTTTGAACCATAGTGGGTCATTTGTATGGGGGCAGGTGCGGGGTGGGGTTAGGTTAGGGGTTGAGATAGGTATGGGTGGGGGTGTAGGTTAGGATTTACTACTCAAAAAATAAAATAAAATAAGCAAAAAATATCACAATAAAAATTTGGTGTAAGCTATATTGCAATAGTAATCACTTAATGATGATAGGAAATGACAAGCAGAATAAAAATACAACAGACAAGCAATTTTCAAAGGAGTTGCCTAATTGGTGCAAAAATATTAGAGATTGTCCTGTATTTTCCTCCTCCACTTCATCTTATCTACTATATTGTTATTCCTCTGTTAACCCAAATGTCATCATATCTTTTCTTTTCATGTTAACTTGGTACTACCCCTACACTTTCGTTTCTCCTGTTTGAATCCTCTCATATATCCTTATGGTCACTAACTTCCCTAAGTTGTGCATGTCTAAACCACCTTAATTGATCATCTCTCATATTCTCTTCATTTGAAGCCACCCCAACTTTTCCTTTAATAACATCATTTCTAATCCAACTAAGTACTTTTATCTCCACTAACACTCCATTATCCTATAGAATTGCCTTTTTTTCAAAACATTCTATCATATAGCTAACCTGCAACACTTTCTTTCAGTTTTAAAGGTGAACTCCTATAATATTAATAAATATAATAGAATCCTTGAAGCTCTCCTCAATTGCAAACACCTCACACAAATCATATTCCTGACATCCTCTTCAATCTCCTTGTCTTTTTGAACTATTGAACGAAGGTACCTAAAATGCTCATTTTTACTAATATTCTTTTCTTATAGCATGATTGAACTACTGCTCCTCAGAACTTTTATTTTTGCACACTCCATATACTCAATTGTGGTTCTACTTATCTTAAAGCCCTTTGTTTCGGAAACTTCTCTCCATACATCTAATTTGGCACTGACTCATAATCTACTCATAATCTACTCATCATCTGATACATTATCATCTGCAAACTACACCAAGGGACCTCATTTAAGAGTCTTAGTAAGCTCATTAATGACTAAAATTAATTTTGCAAATACACAGCATGGGTACTGCCGGCCTGGGGCTATAATTTAAAACCTGTGAAGTAGACATTGTTGGTTACAACTAATTTACAACTTCAGAGAAACTTACCTTAAAAAAAGAGGTAAAAAACAGTGCCAGGTTCTGAATAAATGCCTGTAGGAAACAACGGAATAACAATCAACATATGCAAATCAACATATCAAACTTTCAGCTTATCCGGAACACACATTCACAGGAAAGCTTACTTGTTCATCAGTAGATCCATTTGCATAAGCCTCAGGGAGATTTGTAGTAGGAGGGAGAACAGTCTAGAGTGCAGGTATAAAGCAAATATCAGATCAATGAGAGAAACCCCAACATCATGAAACAAACACTAAGAATATCCTTCAAATGCTATAAAATGTACATTGTTACATATAGACTGAAATCTTCAGAAAAAATAATGGCATGTCTCACCTGTAACTGCACCATGAATATAGTATACATCTTAACATATTGAATGTCGTAGAAATCCCCGAAATTAAGGGCAGCAACCTGAAAACATCAAATTAAAATATGTAAGAATCAAGTCCGACACAATAAAACAAGTAACACCAAGTTCTAATGTACCTCTGTTAAACATTGCAGAGTGAGATTCCGATATGCTGGATTTGGAAAGAACTTCAGAAGTGTTTCCAGCTATAGGACACAAGAAAACAATGGGCGTGAAAAACAGCGTGGAGCAATATACATGTACTAAAAGTAGAAGAGTTCACAATCTCTTCTAGGAAAGCAACAGAACCAGATAGAGAATAATGCACCAACCAATGGAGATTCAAAAATATATCCCAAGGGGATCCATGAAAGAAAAGCATGCAGTGTAGCAAGTGTTGCCCGTATAAGCTCAGCCCTTTGAGATGCTGATAGTACATACAAGCATAGCTCATGAACAAGCTGGAATTCACTGTAAACAACCCAAACAATGCTTAGTAAGAAATAACAGACAGATACACATATAAAACAATAGTAAATGAAAAGCAGGGAATTCAAGGAGTCAAAAAGACAAGTAAGATATGGATAATAGCAGAAGGAGCTCCAGTACAAAGAGAACTTGACGATAAAAATTTAGTCAAGACCAACACTACTTATAACTTATAAGTCAAAGAAATGTGGGACAGATGTCAACTTGACAAGTTCGCAGGGTTAGAAGTTTCATATTAAGACAGGAAAAAATAAGGAAAGTATTGATTATAAAAATCATAAAAGATATATTACACAGAATGTCAGACAAACTCCAATACTTTGCTTTCAAATTTAAATTTAATAATATGAGATCAACAGAAGTAAGGGTCAAAATTAGTACACAAATCAATACTAGTTTTCTTAAGAACTAAGTATCATGTGTTCTTGACAGTTGGCACTAACATAATCAAACAAGTAAAATATTTCGCACTGAATCTGTTGTTGATGACTATCAGAAGAAAATAGTGTACATGATTTGTCTAAACCTACTAGCCACGGCGCAATATGTAGAAAGCATCTGATTATAATAATAAATTACCTATTCAAAGATTGCTTAAGCTCTTTTATCTTCTGCTGAGTCATCTCCCCTCTTGAGAAATCAAAAACCTCTTCACTAAGTAGCTGAAAGAAAAGGTAAATTTTAGTATCAAATGAACATTTTAAGGATAAAAAATTAGTTGACAAGTGACAGACATACTTTCAATATGGCCATGCAGTTCTCACAAATTGTTTCGCTTGTTTTTGCAGCTGCAACAAGATCGGGAATAAAACTCTGCCATCTGGCTGGCCACTCATGCTTCAAAATCTGTTTGAATAAAATACGAATGTACTATTCCAAGTCAGTATAAGTTCTTGAGGCATCAAGGGCCAGCCTTTCACAGCCTACTACTTGAGGAGAGGGGAATGTATACCTGAACTAATATAATGTTGAGCTTGTTAACATAAAGTCTCTCCATCCGGAACGAAGCTTCATTGCTTGAAAGCTAGAATGAAATATACGATATAACTGAGTTGATCAGTAAGAGAATAAATCCACCACTGCTGACTATGACAGTACTGATGATAAATTAAGAATAATGAAAACAAAAATCAACTTCCTTCTAAAGATATTGTCATATGACCTTTACCTGTACAATAACTTCAGAAATGTAATTTTTCATCCCATCTCGCTGCTCAACTGGCAATGCGTTCCATCTATACTTTATTACTCCTTCTAGGACCTATATGCACATGCAAAATCAATGACAAAATAGCACCTTTAAAGTGATAGTACAGAAGATTCAGAGGGGGTGGAGGGAAAGAAAAAGGCTGAAGAAAGAACAATGCTTCACACCATAAGTGAGCATTTAATCTAAGTTGTTTCCCATAACACGAGTTTCAGCCACATGGGTATAATACTTCTATTACCATCTGCACAAACTTATACTTAGATTGATAACCTATGTGACAAGCATAGTAAATACTCATAAAACCATCATCCATATGCAAAATATGATGTCATGTCCTTCCATTAGTGAAAAGGCTAGAAGTTTATGGCATGCTTCCTGTCAACAGATTAGCTAGTAAAAGGATGTATGGTTGATAATAATCCAGACATGTAACAGTCTTGTTAATACTGCACCAAAACATTCTTGGAGTATGCTAGCACAAAATATGTGATCTACCAAAGATAGGGGACATTACTATATAGCTCACCACTCAAAGACAAGTAATAGTCTTATGAATCCTGCAAAATACATTCTTGGAAGAACATGCTAGCCTAAATAAGTGATCAACCAAAGTAGGGAACATTTAACTAAAATTGACCATGCTAGCCCTAAATAAGAGATCTAACAAAGATAGTAAACATTTCGAAACAACTCACCACTCAAAAGACAAATAGCAGTCTTATCTATAGACTCGTATCAATACTGTAAAATACATTCTGGAAGAGCGTGCTAGCCCTATATAAGTGATCAACCAAAATATGGGATATTTTGCAATACTGGCAACTTAGAGGCAAGAAGAAGACTAATAGAACCATCTGCCACATAGAATGGACTTCTAAAAGCATGCCGCAAGCATAAAGTACAGTGAAGCATAAGAAAATAACTTATTAGTTCTCCAAATGGTTTAGATGTGAGAAATAACAATATAAAATATATAAGTGGTTTTCGAGTTCAATGTATAGTAAGAGTTGCAATGGAAACATTCTCTCTTGCAATGTAGTATACATTACATGCAAAGATTATAGAAATGTACCAAGTTCTAATTTGCATTCTGCTTGTCAATGTTTTCCCAGTGAACAAAAGTGATAATTCTCTCACTTCAATCTATTTTGTAAACATTATTTAGTTTAACATAATGATCGTGAAATCTAATGTTAGAATCTCAAATATTTGTATTTTAGAACCAAAAGGACATGGAACAAAGAACTACAAATCAAAGATATTCTTTGTTACTACTCTTGATGGAGGGTTGGCTTCATTTTAATCAATGAAAGAAAGACATTTAAGTTGCACAAATGTGATGGCACTACTACTCCCTTAGTAACGTGAGGGGGGAATCGTTCCTACTTCTGGTTTATTGTATTTCATCCTTAAGTCTTTTCTATTAATAGCTTGTTTCCTATTTAGTATAGGAGTACAGGACAAAGCCCCATGTAAATGGTTTTCTCATTGTACTGACAAACAACAAAATAATCAATTAAGTATCAACTTCTACAGATGTGAATGCTGGTTCAGTCCTTAACGCCTATGAGTCAGCATGGACTTTATGATCTGTTTAGACTAGGTGGCAAGGAACTTTAGGTTGGTTGAGACCCCACAGAGAACTGTAAATCTCAAATAGAGAAAGAATAGGTTTTTAAACATTTAACAGTTACTTGATAAAAAAATAAAAAAACATCAGATTGACTTTCAGCAAGGCTACATGTTACTGCAATTGCAGAAGGAACAAAGATTCACTGCACACATCTAAAACTAAGGCTTCCCCTGTTTCAGGAACAACTTCCCTAAAACTGTTTAATCAACAAGATATATTTTCTGGTCAAAAGAAACTACTTCATAGTAACTGGAAAATAACTTCCTCTAAAAAAATGAGCTTGTTTTCAGCTGATGGAAAATTTTATCAGATGGCAACGATGG
The DNA here is from genome assembly GCA_036897745.1 of Erodium moschatum. Lineage (NCBI taxonomy): Eukaryota > Viridiplantae > Streptophyta > Magnoliopsida > Geraniales > Geraniaceae > Erodium > Erodium moschatum. The sequence continues at coordinate 1,398 of JAYMSV010000807.1, read as the reverse complement.
AGCACAGGCCAGAGATAGACCACTTCTGGAGGTGTGGCAGATATTCTCAAGTAAAGTTGTTTCCTCTAAGTAAAGAGGTAAACATAGACCTAGGTCAAACATTTTAGTCAAACAACTGAACCTCTGTAATGATTTGAGCTTGATAATTGAAATAACATTCAAAAGCTAAAAATTATCAAATTGATGGCGTAGCCCCAAAGCTAACCTGCAAGGCAAAGAACTTGGTATTCAAGTTTTTTGTACTTCGCAGAATGTGCACAACTTGGAGCCACATGTCTGGATTATTTTGCAAGTCCCGCAAAATCTGGTCTGCAGCTGCCCTCTGTCACAAACATTCAGGGAAAACACGGTGAATTAACTCCTTAATATTTGTAGAATGAACACAATAAAGAAGCTTGCAGTGACAAAAAACCCGTCAAAGGGTAGTACAAATTCTTTAGGCAATGAGGTTCCCCTACACATATTTGCATATTATGATCTAACCTTTTTCCTATGAGCATCATTTCTACAGAAACAGCTACACAACAAGAAAAATCTACAATAGACATCCAAGAAATACAGTTCATTTGTGCGATCTGGATCAAACCGAATGGTGGAAATGAATAGAACCCCTATAAGACTATATTCAAGTAAAATGCATTCAAATTTAGTCCCTCATTTCCCCTAACGAAATGGAAATGGAATACCAAACAGAATCAAGTGAGGCACTACAGTAAGAGTACTAATCATACAACACTCATCTAAATTAAGCTCCTGAAACTCAAATTTCCGATTCCAGTTCATCTTAAACCCCGCAAAGTCATACAAAACCCAAATCAATCACAATTTCACCCCCAGGAGCCCGAGAAACTCAAATTCGGAACCTCATTCAACTAAAAACACAATTAACGACGCATCAGCCGAGCCAAACACCCCCCCGAGACCCAACCACAGACACGCATGCGCAGATAAACCCTAAACGCAACAGTAGAAGTGAGAGCGAGAGGAAATGAGAGTGAATACACGCGCACCTCTTCCTTAGATCCGGTGCCGTAGAAGGCAGCGACAGTGGCGTCGAGCAAGTCGACATCAATAGGCTTGCTCAAATCCCTGAGCTTCTCAGCGGCCATGGGAGAGAGTGGTGTTGGAATGGAAGCAGAGAGGGGGAGAGAAGATCGGGTTTATTACCAAATGGCCTTATTAAGTTAAAGTGGAATTTAAATAGACTCAGCATTTAATTCTCCCACCTAACCAGTTTCCTCATTAATGACATTTTCATATTATCATCCTTATCCTTATGGATGATCCATGTGAACATCCAACTCTACTCTTATTGTTGTTTCATGTCAGCGTCCACCTCAGCTTCGTTTAGCCTTCTTCGCGCCAAATACACGTCAGCAGTCGAATTGGGGGGATTCG
>JAYMSV010000806.1:0-14877 GCA_036897745.1 Erodium moschatum | reverse complement strand
CAATCCTCCAAAAGCTCCAACAATTCCCCTGCGAAAGGGAGCACTACCGGTGGAGTTTCACCGAGGACTGCTCGGTGTTGCCGAGGACAAAGCTCTTGTTGGGGAAGTTCTCGGCCGATCTCACCTGGCTCCTCGTCTCCTCTGCCCTAAAGGACGTTCAATTCGATATGAGATCGTTTCAGAACAAGATAGTGTATCAGATAGTGGACGGTCTGGATGATGATTGCTTGAAGGGTTTGGGCTTCAGGGTGGAGGAAGACGGAGTCTCCACTCCCACTGTCGTCAGGGTTGGTATGCCTGACGACAATGTTGTGGTGGAGACTCCGCAGGCCACAGTGCATGTGGCCGAGCCGCTCCCATCTCATGCACCTGCTGCTCAGCTTAGACGCTCTAGGCGTAGATATGTACAGCCTGAGCGCTTCGTGGGCTGTAAGCCGTCTGAGGACGATGGCATACCTACGGGGACGTTCAGGAACGCCAGACCGATGGAAATGAATGCCAGACCAACGGAACCACCCGTTAAAAAAAATCCAGACCAACGAAAGCAGCAACAACAAGAAGATCAAGAAGAAGAAGATATGCTCTTACCACTCTCGAGCCTGTTCAGGGCGCCGCGCAAGAGGCGCCCTGAAGAGGAAGCTCCGCCCAAAACCAAGGAGCTCATCGTGTACCAGAGAAAGAAGAAGAAAACGGAGGTTATCGAGGCTAAACTCGACGAAAAGGATCCTCAATCCGAGCAAGCTATCGTGCCTCCTCCTCCTAAGAACCCTCCATTAGTTCCTCAACGGTACCAACCCGACGCTAGGACAACTGGCGGTGAAGCTTCTTCCTCCACGAAGAAGAAGAAGAAGAAGAAGAGTGAACTCGAATTCGATGATATGGACATTGACAAGAGATGGAAAGGGAAAGCTCCGGACAAGAAGGTTCAGAAGAAGAAGTACTATCATTCCATGAGTTCGAGGAGGGTTGTTTCTGATCCGAAACCTTATCAGAAGAGGACTCTGAGCGCTGGTGCTTACTTTGATCTGATAAATTCGTACATGAAAGAGATAGACTCCACGGTGCTGAAGAAGGAAGAGCCTGGACCGCTCTCGATTAAGCAGGGGAAGGAGTCTCAGGCGGCTAAGGGTCTGGACGAAAAGGTAGAGAGTGAAGCTTCGGAGGAGGAGGAGGACGAGGGAGAAGAGTCGGAGACTGAGATGCTGTGGAAGGAAATGGAGCTTGCCATGGCCTCAGCTTATATTTTTGAAGACAATGAGGTAATGTAAAGAATCATTAGAGCATCTCCAATGCTGATAGCCTGACGAATCCTGTTTTTCCGTGTCACATGGAAACTGATCACAAAATGAACGAATTGAGTGGCATGATGAATCTTTCACCTATAAAGTGGTGATTCGCTGAAAATCGTCTTTCTTGTCGGTTTTGTCCTAAGAATTGGGCCCCCAATTCGCTCCCGGTTGCAGGTGCTCTTAAAACGAAGCTTTGGGTGTTATGACTAATGGTTTGATCTTTGTGATTTTTCAGGGCCCAACTGAGATATTGCAGAAATCAAGCAAAGGATGCAAACATGATTTCAAGTTGGATGAGGAGATTGGGATTATATGCAGGTTTTGTGGCGTTGTTAGCACTGAAATAAAAGATGTTTCACCACCCTTTGTAAGTTTACTTGGAATGCAAGTATTGGTTAGGGTTAATTACACTAAGTTACTTCTACATTTACAATCCACGTGTCTCTTTTTCCTTGGAAACTACAAAAATACCCTTGAAGAAAAACAACCGTCCGCCTTTTCAATAGTTATCTTTTAAGTAGTCTTTTTACGTATATTCAACCGTTTTTACATCTGATCTATACATGTTTTGGATAGTTATGAAGCCTTTTTTAGATCAGGGTCAAGGACATTTTCGTGTTTTTAATAGTTATAAGAGTATTTTTACATCTACTCATTTGTTTTTACATCTTGTCTAATAGTTATGGAGTCTTTTTTTTCGATCAAGGTTAGGGCATTTTCGTCTTTTATCTGTTGAAAAGTCTTTTTACATCTAATCTACGTGTTTTGGACAGTTGCAGAGTCTTTTTTGAGACCAGAGTTCATGGAATTTTCGTCTTTTAGTAATTTTAAATTTTGCGCCGTCGTTTTACCTCTGCTCAACCGTTTTTCCATCTGATCATCCGACTGTTTTGGATAGTCTGATTGTAGAGTCTTTTTTGAGATCAGGGTCAAAGACATTTCCGTCCTCTTATTTTTTATGGAGTCTTTTTTGAAACGTGACAACGTATACGTGCAGCTAAGTGTAATTAACCCTATCGATCATTTCTCTTCAAACATTAACCTCATAGTTTTCCATTACAGATGCAAACACACTACACTGGAAGCAACACAGACAACAAGAACGCCAAAGAAGAAGACTCAGACTCAAAAGAAAACCAAGACAACCCCTTGAACCTCTTCAAGAACCACACCAACCCCGAAACCCCCTCGACCGAAGAACCCGAAAACGTCTGGGCCTTAATCCCGGAGCTCCGGATAAAACTACACCTCCACCAGAAGAAAGCCTTCGAATTCCTATGGAAGAACATAGCCGGATCACTAGAGCCAACCCACATGAACCCAAAATCAACCAACATCGGAGGCTGCGTAGTCTCACACACTCCCGGAGCAGGCAAGACCTTCCTAATCATCGCCTTCCTCGTCAGCTACCTCAAGCTCTTCCCCGGGAAGAGACCCTTAGTCCTCGCGCCCAAAACAACGTTGTACACATGGTACAAGGAGTGCATAAAGTGGGAAATTCCCATACCGGTTCACCTGATCCATGGTAGGAAGACCTTCCGGGTCTGCAGGCAGAAGACTGTGCCTTTTCGTGGCCCGAAACCGAGCAATGATGTACTGCACATTCTTGATTGCTTGGAGAAGATACAGAAATGGCACGCGCAGCCTAGTGTTCTCGTCATGGGTTACACTTCTTTTCTCACGCTAATGCGCGAGGATTCGAAGTTTCAGCATCGAAAATACATGGCTAAGGTGTTAAGGGAAAGCCCGGGGATACTAATTCTCGACGAAGGGCATAACCCGAGAAGTACCAAGTCTAGATGTAGGAAAGTTCTTATGAAGGTCGAGACAGAGCTGAGGATACTCCTTTCGGGTACATTGTTTCAGAACAATTTCTGCGAATACTTCAATACCCTCTGCTTGGCTAGGCCTAAGTTCATGGATGAGGTCTTGAGAGAGCTTGATCCGAAGGGGATGAGGAAGAGGAAGAATAATGAGAAAGCGCGACATTTGATCGAGTCCAGAGCGAGGAAGTTCTTCTTGGACAACATTGCCAAGAAGATCGATTCGAGCGTTGGGGAAGAGAGGCTGCAGGGGTTGAACATGTTGAGGAACATTACCAGTGGGTTCATTGATGTTTATGAAGGTGGAGCTGCTGATAATCTTCCTGGTTTGCAGAGCTATACTCTGTTGATGAACTCGACGAGCTTGCAGCACGAGATCTTGCTGAAATTGCACGATGTGATGACTAGATATAACGGATACCCGTTGGAATTGGAGCTTCTGATCACTCTGGGATCCATACATCCTTCGCTCGTGAGAACGTCGAATTGCGCAGGCAAGTTCTTCAGCTCTGATGAGCTGGAAAATCTCGAGGATCACAAATTTGATTACAGGAAAGGGTCTAAGGTTATGTTCGTCTTGAACCTTGTCTTCAGGGTTTGTGAGAATGAGAAGGTTCTCATCTTCTGCCACAACATTGCCCCCATAACAATGTTTGTCCAATTGTTCGAAACCTTGTTCAAATGGAGGAAGGGCAAAGAAGTCCTTGTCCTCACAGGTGACTTAGAGCTGTTCGAACGAGGGAAAATCATGGATAAGTTCGAAGATCCTCGAGGATCTTCGAAGATCCTGCTCGCTTCGATCACAGCTTGTGCAGAGGGGATTAGTTTAACTGCAGCTTCGCGGGTTGTTTTGCTGGATTCGGAGTGGAATCCTTCGAAGACTAAGCAGGCCATTGCTAGGGCTTTTCGACCGGGCCAGTTGAAGGTGGTTTATGTGTATCAACTCTTGGCAACTGGGACTTTAGAGGAAGATAAGTATAGGAGGACTACTTGGAAAGAGTGGGTTTCGAATATGATCTTTAGTGAGGCTTTTGTGGAGGATCCTACTAGGTCACAAGCTATGAAGATTGAGGATGATATATTGAGGGATATGGTGGAAGTGGATAGGGTTAAGTCTATTCATATGATCATGAAGAATGAGAAGAAATCAACACTTTGATCATGATGTTGTAGAGGTGAGTGTATTGGTCTCTCTATGGTGATTAGAAGTGAAGTTTAGTTGAATGTCACATTTTGATGATCCTTGATTTTGATATGTGCAGGTGTTTTGCTGAATGTTGGTGATCGGTTTTCTCAAACCAGGTTTGTGAATAAGTTATGTGTAATATGTTTATCCGTCTCATCGAGACGGGGAAATTGTTGTGTTGATCAAGCTCTGATACTGTGTCGATATCTGACTTGACTAAAAGCCAAAGCTGATTGAAATAAAAGTAGATTTGTTATCGAGTTGATCTTTTGATTCATTAGGACTTTTGATATGATTAATAAACTTTCTTGGCTATGATATATAGCAATTCATGATAAAACCCGACTCACAAACTAATAAAATCGATTAGAGTAAACCTAGACTGGTTTAGGATTTTGAAATGGTAAATGAATTTTCTTGGTTTTGATACCTAGCAAACCATGTTGAAACCGGTCCAACCTGAAAGCTTTTTTTTAGTCAGCAAAGCAATAATATAAAAGCTCTAACCTTTTCAAAGAATAAAAAAGGAAGGCACCAAATCCAAAGGGACTAAACCAGAAAACTCTGAGGACCAAACTATTTTCAGTCCAACAGACAATCAAGTGGCTTAGCACAAACCAAACACCACCGAGGACCGATCAACCTCAGCCTCAAACCAAACATATGATCATATGATCAGTACAATGAAAGAGCATTCCTTAGAAGAAACATCGGCTTCCCAATAAGGATGCAAACCAGATAACCAATGTCTAGTAACCAGATTTTACAAACATGAAGCCCAAAACAAGTAAATATGAGAAAAAATCTAGAGCCCTGATTTTTCAACCATGAAGCACAGAAGACTAAAAGAAGACTATAACCCGAGCTTTGATACCATGTTGAAATCCAACCCACCTAAAAACAAAAATTGATTCTTGTTATTAAATTGATCTTTTGATTCACGTTTTTTTATACGTGAAACTGGCATGATAATGAATTTTCTTGGTTATGATACCTAAACTATGATATCAGGTTAAAATCCAACCCACTTAAAAACTTAAACTGATTTGAGTAAAAGTAGACTTGTTATCATAAGTTGATCTTTCAATTCACATCTTTTTTATTTGAGACTCTAACATGATCAATGAACTTTTTTGGTTATAACACCTACCAATCCATGGATTTGTTTAGATGATGTTCAGGTTTTACATTATATCATAGCATTTCAGCTTACAGTATAATGCTGATTATTTACTATTTTGTGATGTGTGCAACTTCCTGGTAAGTGCAAAGCATGTATGTCCAAAGACCTTCAATAAGTCAATAATGTAATCAGAATCAATTATATAGGTTCAGTGTATGAGCCATGGAATATATGATCTTTGAAGTGTATCACATTCTTAAAGGACTTAATGAAATTAATGTGTGGTGCAGTTTTAACTAGCTAGAGGGACATTGAAGTGAATGGCATGCCAAATTTGACTAATTGTATTTGGTTAATGTGTTTTGTGTTGGTTGTATTGTGTGGTTGATTTGCATTTTGGCTTATTTTAATGTGCATCTAATTAGCAAGTTGTGGTACCAAAACTTAGAATCCAATGTGCATGCAAGCTCTAATTTATCTTCTAAGGAATCTAATTGTGTCATAGGATTGATGCAGTGGTCAGTGAGCTCTCTCGTCTTTTTGAAGTCAAATATCGGTCGGTATACCGCTGAAACAGGTGCAGGTGGGGGTTAGGTCTATTAGAAGACCAACTCAACTAAAAGTTTAAGCTGATAGTTGAAGGCCTCATTATATGTATATTCTAACAAGGTCAACTAAGTTACCATTTCCTTATTTACTATTAGGCCCGAGGACACTTGATCGTCACACATTCAGTCTCTCAACAGACATGATCGACTTGATTTTTAAGTCATTTAGGCAATGGCTTAAGGCTCCAGTCCAGAAAAGACTCCTAAAAATCAATTTTAGTCTCTTTTTTTTTTTATCTATAACTCATTAATGTCAAGGTTTAAAATAATTAAATTTTAAAGGCCTCATTCTAACTTTATAGGAAAGAAAAACCTTATTTATTTAACTTGTTTTAAAGGCATTCAATAAACCTAATATACTTTAAGACGTTTCGTAAAGGGAAAAAACGACAAGTTTTATTTAAATGTTTGCTTAAAGCCCACGAAGTTATTGGGTCGGCCCTTTATTCTTAGTCTAAAAATTCGTTCACACTTATTTAGTTTGTTTGTTCGGTCTACTCATGGTTTCAGGATCCGACCCAACTACTCGATCGATCCACCATGAGTTCGAGGGTTATGTGGTTATCTTAAGTAATCTTTATCTATTTCCATGACATAGAGTATCATACCCCAAATCCCATACTCAAAAAAGTTGAATAGATTAGAATCTTTAGGTTTCTACCTAATCTTTCAATTCTTCATAAAGTGACAATGATGACAATGCTTCATTGTATGGAAGCAAGGGAAGAAACAAGGATGCATGGAAAAGTAAAGGCAAAACCCAATTGGAATTAAGAATGTTGAGATGGAATCAACTAAGTGTAATTATTTTTAATCATGGTGTTTTTGGTACCTTGTGGAACAGGTCACACAATGTCTTAACTTAACACAAGTTTCATTGTTTGGTTAAGCAATTGATGTGCTGTATTTGGTGTTAACAAAAAGATAGCTATATATATATATATGCATCTCTGCATCTGCAAGGAAATAGAGGTTAAAGTTTAAAAGATGCATTTGGTGGGGAAAAGATAGACATGAGATGCTAACTTTTGTGAACAAGTTGGAAATTTGTATTGAAAAGAATGAAGAAACAGCATAGCAAGAGACATGTGGTAGAGATATATTCATCACAACTGTAGATGGAGAAAAGGGAAGGAAATGAGAGGTGAAAAGGACCCACAGCTCAGAGTTCGATTCAAAGTTCAAGTAAAGACTTACTAAGGTTATCCACGGTGGGATTAGACTGATTAGGTCTAATCCCGGTCTAATTGGACGAAAAATAAAAAAAGATGGGCCCGAATAGTGGAAAAAGTGGGATGAATTTATTTTTAAATTATTTGAGTCACGTGGCGATTCTCCATAGGAGAATCGGGCTTTAGACCGGAACAGATGGTCGACGAAACCATCGATTTTTATGGGTGTCGAACCGATAGAATCGTGGGTTTTGGATTTTTTTTTTCCCAAAAAGGTGCCGAATCGACGCGTAGAAGTCTCCACTGTGGATAGTCTAATGATCAGACATGGTAATCTAAATATATAACTCCTCTCGTTTCCATTTTTATTAACGCAAACAAAACGTCAAAGTCATTTATTTGTAAACGCGCAAAATGTCGGTTTTTGTAAATCGTATTGGTGTCACCAATTTTTTGTTGTTGCAACAAATAACCCTAATTCATCTTTGTTTTTAGGGGTATTTTTGAGAAGAAGAACAAATTATGCAAAGATAAATGCTAGCTTTTACAAAAACTAACGGGTCAGTTATATTTAACAAAAATCGTTATTTTGTGTGAATAAGTTAAATGTGATGACATCTTTTACAAACTAATAACCTTTTGAATTATTTTATGTTAATAAAAGTAGAAATGTGTGTATTATTTATCATAGTTTTCTCCATAAGAATATATTTGAAAAATAGAAATATCTGGTTAAAACGATTATTTTCTGATATTGTAGATAAAAGAAATTGTATTAATAATTAGATTGAAATTGCTGATAATAAAAATTGTATTAAATACTTATAATATTTTGGGGTGTTTTATTTTATTTATTTTGAAGAAAAACTTATACCTCCGTCATGATTCAGTCCGTCCAAATAGAACCAAATATTCAAATATTTTATTATTTGATCTCATAAATCTTAATGAATGTTTTTATATTCATTTCTTCTCAACTAGGGTTTACCAACAAAGGTGTTGAAGGAGTCATGTGCACTTTATATAATTAAATAATTGTTTAAAGGAATTTTATATTGCAATTGGAATATAATATAAACCAAGTGTGCATCAAAATCAAATGTATTGGATTTCCTTAGATGACCTCAAGTGTCAATAAACTAATAAATCCAACTTGGTACTCATATATGCTCAACAGAAGAAATCAAACTATTTATTAATTAATTAATTTAGATTTGAATATAGACAAAGAAAACTTCCTATAGAGATGCTTCTTGGTTTTGCAAACACCAATCCAAATGCAATTTAATAGAAATTGAATGCAAGCAATTTGGAGTACTTTTAATTTCATTTTATGCATGATAAGGTTTGGTTGGCCAATTCAATTATCTATAGCCACTAGCTAGGCCATATGCTACTTGGACTCATTTCTTTGACCAGCCGTTTTGATACTTTTAGGCTACATGTTTATAATTTCAATCCATTATATATCTGTTTAGATCGATTACAATGTTCTGATAACTTATGTTTGTTTTAGGTTGATCTGTTTGAAGGATCGACGTTCAGTATTATTAAGACAGAGTCTGATGTAATCAAAATAAACGATTAATCCTTTTTGGCAGATCCAATATCGATAACGTGACCGATTACTTTAAAATCTCTGGTTTGAGATTCTCGAGTTGTTAAAAACTCAACAATAAAATAAAGATGAAAAATACATAAAACACCAACCAGATATCCTATCACATCGTGCAACACAACAAATGGGTGTCTAAAACTTCTATTTTGCCTTATTAAAGACAATGATAAGGTCTTCAACCGAGACATGTTTCCCGAACCAGTGAACAACGTTAAACCCTGATTTTCCTATCATGAAACACACCAGAATAAGAAGATCAAAACCCTGATTTTCCAAACATTAAACACAAACGATATTTATATAAACCAACTGACTGTCATAGAAAGTAGAACACTCTGTCTCATCAGGACCATCAAACAGTCACACAGACTGCAGACGGTCACTAACAAATCGATGATCAACACCACAAATGTAAGGTTTAGATAGCATACAACTTCTTGTTATGAGTTTTAATGTAGAAGATTCATCTATGATCATATTCAAAGTGCAAGACAAATGGATTAATAAAATAAACCCAACAAGTTGATGAGAAGTTGGTGGGATTGGGGAAATGGATAAGAGAAGGACAAAAAAAACATAGCTCGTGAAATTGGAATCACGTTTAGAGAAGTACGAGAGTAAATTGAAGTATGCGATGTGAAAGGCATTGTTAAAATTGACGTTTGACTAATAAATAAATAAATAAATAAAACACACACGAAATTACTCAACTATCCTTTTGGTATCTATTTAATTTCATTTAGACAACCATACCATTCATTTTATTTTCAAACAAAGCCAGGAATTCAATACCTTTATCATCGAATGGATTGCAAGTTTCATTTTCCCTCGATATGGTCGACTGAAATTACAAGAAAACGAGCGAATTAATTATCTTTAACAACGTGTATATTCTACATTTCGATAATTGACTAAACGAATAACTCAGAAAGAAATACATTTTGGTTTCAAAATATGTCTAATGGAAAACATTTGTTAAAATTCTAATATATTGAAAACTGCGTTTTATATTATGTCCATCATAGAATATTTAACGTTATTCACAAATGGTTCCGGTGTTTTGAATAAGGTACTATCAACGCTTGTTAAATTTGACTTTATAGTCAAGCACGTATTTTTTTTCTATTTACAATAAATTTGAAACTCAAGTCTTAAATATTTCAGACATATTCGAGATATGATCGGAATTATTGTCTACGATATATGCACTCACTTTACAATTATGGAATGTGAACGTTCATATATATATATATGATCATTTGACTCACGTATTTTTGTATGAATTTCTATTACTAATTCTTTGTTAACGCACACATTCGATCAAGTGTTAGGATGACACATGAGATGAAAAACAAACCATATTCTCATATCCCGTTAAAACTCGGGTAACTTAAAACGTTAAATCGTGAGGTACTAACCGACGTCATTTTGACATGAGACTCTAAGGCTGTCCACAATGGAGATTGATTCCTGAGGTCGAATTTGTGGGTCTAAATCAGATCGGATTTTGCAGATTCTGCAGTGGAGTGTCGGATTCGGAGGGTCGAATGTGACCAAAATCATACGTGTAAGGAGAAGATTCGTTGAGGGAGGAGAGAGAATTGTGAGGGAGGAGAGAGACAGAGAGAAGAGTGAATCGAAGGAGGAGAATCGACGTCGATGAATCTGCAGACTCGCCGGGAGAGAGAAAATCGAAACCGAAACGTCATCAATTCCATTTTCTCGTCACTTTCGACCTCCACTGTGGATGGTCTTATTGCGTGAATGAATGGTTATGGTTTGTTTGTGGTAATGTAGGGTGTGAGCGGGCCCAACCTGACGAAGTCGGGAGTGTATTGGAGCTGGAACAAGAACTCGGCTTCATTCCAGAACCATTTGTCGCAGGAAGCTAGTGATGTTGAGAAGGCTCGCAAGGTATGGGAAGTGAACGAGAAGCTGGTGGGTTTGGCTTAAATGATTGAAGCGGAGCTTAGGGATGCCATGAGGTTCAGTGTTGTGTGTTATGTTTATGTTGATGCTTATGTTGTGAGTTTTGTAGTTGCAAGTAGCAAGAATAAGAATAAAGTTACTCCCTCCATTCGGAAATGAAAGCTTCCGGTATACACAAGGCAAGATTAACGGAGGATACATAGAATAATCGAAGCATAATGAATGTAAATCTTGATTAGTATCATTTTGAAGATGCATCTACAGTCAAACAAGACTGGAATAACACGATAAAGTTGTATAGTTCAAGATACTATATTGAAATTTCTCCTTTAATTTTTACACATATTTTTCTCTATTTTTAATTACGATAGACAGAACATTAGATTTATTTGAAGAAAATATTTGTCTCTAGTCAATCAAAAACAGCAAAAAATTTGAGGTTAAGAGCTGTCAACCCTAACCCTCCCTGGCCATGTAGCACGATTGCGCTAAACCCTAAACAAGTTGGAAACCAAAACCCAATTGTCACATACCACGTTTCGAGTATGGGTAAAGTCCATTGCCATGCAAAACACGTTAGGGTGGCCAACAAGTCCCACTCTTCAGCGTGTTCAATTGCACACAATAAGGAAGTTTTGTCGACCTTTTTCTCTTTATATATACATGCATATATTCTCTCACTTGCATCTCCAACTCAATTACCTCTACAATCACCACAAATGGGGAATTCCAAAAACACGCTCCTCCCAAATCACCACCCCTTACTTTTGCTTCTCTTCTTCATGTTTCATTTCAATGCTCAACTCACTTGTTCATCATCTTCCACTGCTCATCCCAATAGTCCATTCTTGTGTCATCCTCTTCAAAGTCATGCCTTGCTCCAATTCAAATCCACCTTCACCATTGATGATTATCACCGGTGTGGTGATCTCTCTTACCCAAAGACCGAGTCATGGAAGGAGGGTACGGACTGCTGCTCCTCTTGGGACGGAGTCACGTGCAATGAGGAGACGGGGCACGTGATCGAATTGGACCTTAGCTGCAGCCAGCTTGTAGGTAACATTCATTCAAACAACTCTCTCTTCTCCCCTCACTTCCCTCCATATCTCCAAAAGCTCAACCTTGCTTACAATGACTTTCAAGGTTCCAACATGTCTTCTCAATTTGTTGTCAAGTTTGGTTCATCTCTCACTCATCTCAATTTGTCTAGCTCTGGTTTTAGTGGGAATATCCCATCTGAAATATCCCACCTCTCGAATCTCATTTCCCTTGATTTGTCTTCTAATCATTTTAGAGTTGAATCTCTAGTAGATGTTTCCTCCGGTTTGATGAATCTCTCTTCTTCTCTCACGTCTCTCAAACTAGACTCTTGTGGATTGCAAGGCCAATTCCCAATAAGTTTTCTTCTCCGTCCAAACCTCGAAGTGTTGTCTTTATCAGGAAACATCTTTGACCCTGTCACTTCTCTTCCGGTCTTCAGCTCCAATAATCTTACGTATTTGTTTCTCAGTGACACCGACTTATCATCGGTGTCAATTGGCTTTCTTGATTTTCTTGGAAACCTTGAGTCTTTGAGGTTTCTTTATTTGGACAATTGTAGTCTTAGTGGATCATTTTTGCCATCACCTGGTTTTCTCTCCAAACTGAAGGAAATTAGTCTTTTTGCAAACAATTTGAATGGTCCAATTCCCGCTTTTTTTTGCAACATGACTCAACTGCTTGTTTTGGATTTGGGAGAGAACCAATTCAATGGTATGTTACCTTCTTGCTTGTTCGTTATGCCATCCTTGAAGGCTCTTCGTCTAAATGACAACAAGCTTCGTGGTCAAATCCCAGACTTTTCGAAAAACATTCAATTTCTTGATCTTCACTCCAATATGCTCCAAGGGCACCTTCCAATCCCACCATCAACCATCGAGTTCTTCTCTGTCTCTAACAACAGCTTCACCGGAGAGATTTCTTCTTTGATTTGCAATCTAACTTCTCTTGATGTTTTTGACTTGTCACACAATCTGTTTCTTGGTCTGATCCCGCCATGTCTTGGAAACTTGAGTTGGCTTTCTGTGTTGAATCTTGCGAAGAACAATTTACATGGAACCATTCCGAATACATTTGTAAAAGACAATAGCTTGAGATATCTTGTCCTTAATGATAACCAATTGAGAGGGAGATTGCCACACTCATTGTTATATTGCCGAAACTTAGAGGTCTTAGATGTGGGTAACAACATGATTGAAGACGTATTCCCTCGTTGGTTGGAGATTCTCTCAACATTACAGGTTCTTGTGTTACGATCCAATAAGTTATTTGGTTCGATAAGTGAGTTCAAGTCTCACTTTTCCTTTCCAAATTTAAGAATTCTTGATGTTTCGAACAATAATTTGATTGGTCGGTTGCCAGCAAGATTGATCAAGAATTTAGAAGCAATGAAAAAAGCAGAGGAAGAGCTAGGCTATATGAGAGTCTTTAACGGTACTTATTATACTGGTTTCTACGACTATTCAATGATAATCACAGCAAAAGAGTTAGAGATGGTGTATGAGAAGATCTTAAAGGCATTGACGATTATTGATTTTTCACAAAATAGATTTGAAGGCGACATTCCAGGAGTTATGGGGAAGCTTGGTGCACTCAGAGGTCTCAACCTATCTCACAACCTCTTGACCGGACACATTCCATCTTCCATGGGGGATTTGGTTGATCTTGAATGGTTAGATCTCTCGTCCAACGAACTCGTTGGACAGATCCCTAGAGTGTTAGCAGACTTGACATTTCTTGCAGTCTTGAACCTTTCACACAACGAGCTTGACGGGCCTATACCTAAAGGCAAACAGTTCAATACATTTGGAATTGATTCCTACAAGGAGAACTCAGGGTTATGCGGATATCCATTGTCCAAAGTATGCCGGGAAAAGGAAGAAACAACAGCTGAGAAGAATATTGATTCCGCGGACTCTGCAAGTGGATTTAGTTGGGAAGGCGTGTTTGTAGGATAGGGATGTGGAATAGTGTTCGGTCTGTTGATGGGATATCTTGTGTTTTCATGTCGGTCACCGAAATGGTTTGTGAGGATGGTTGAAGGAAAACACCAACAAGGGAAGGTGGTGAAAAGGTCAAAGCAAGAGAAAGACAGAAGAAGAAATTAGCTCTATGTATAAGTTTTGTTTTGTCTTAAGCTATCTACTGTTTTATTTGGCATAATATTCTCTCTTCCTAGTCTGTGTTTCGGGATCTTCATTACCATGTGTTTGTATTTTTAACCATATCAGTTCTTGGTATTGTTTCCATGTATTTGCGTTTTTAAGCTTGTCAAACTACAATTTAAGTTTATGTGTTTCGGGTGCTTCTCTGTTCTGTGTATGCTTGTAAACTTGTGATTCGGAGTTCACATATATATACCTAAAGTTTTAAACTGACGATCAATGCATCGTAAATAGTACATTGACTGAACAAAGCAAATACTTGGAAGCAATATCAAGTACCCAGATGCTTACAACAAGAAATCCCATACCTTTTTACAGAACTATCAAAATAGAGAACTCTAGCCATAACATTACATAACATAACACAACAAAGCTCACAAAGCTAACTCCTTCTGTCACCTCTCTTATGGCCATGTTGCAGCTTTCCCTCGACCATCCTCACAAACCATTGCGGTGATCTTCTTGAAAACATAAGATAACCCATGTACACACCAAACACTATCCCACATCCGTATCCTACAAATGCGCCTTCCCAACTGAATCCACTTGCAGAGTCCAAAGAATCAACATTCTTCTTTGATGGTGCTTCTTCATTTTTTTTTGCACGCTTTTGACAATGGAAATCCACAGAGTCCCAAGTTCTCCGTAAATGAATCATTTTCAAATGTATAGAACTGCTTGCCTTGAGGAATAGGTCCCTCAAGTTGGTTGTGAGAAAGACTTAGGACTGCAAGAAATCCCAAGTTCGTCAATTCTCTAGGAATCTGCCCAACAAGCTTGTTTGACGAGAGATCTAACCATTCTAGATTAACCAAATCTCCCATAGATGGTGGAAGGTGTCCGGTCAAGAGGTTGTGAGATAAGTTGAGACCTTTGAGTGAACCAAGCTTCCCAATAACTTCTGGAATCTCTCCTTCAAATTTGTT
>JAYMSV010000805.1:0-14877 GCA_036897745.1 Erodium moschatum | reverse complement strand
GAGGGAAATGTCAGGACCTTTGATAAGGGCTAACAGTTACAAGATAGTAAATGGCAGCATTTACTATCATTTATGTAGCAACTCTTCATTTTAGCTTTCAATAATGGTTTTTGCATATTCCATAGGCTGAGTATGTATGTATATATAACCTATGACAGTAGAAATAAATCATGGAGAGTATTTGGTAGCTAATTAGTTTACTTAGTTTACTGTAAGTTGAGTGGATGCAAAGAAGGGTTACTGGATCCCAAACCCAGAACCGTAACATAGAGTTAGCTATCAAAGCATATGAAGCAAGATCAACCTACCTCAACATAGGATTGATGCGAGATCCTAATGAGGAAGGGATAAATAGGAGAGTCTCAAACCATTAACAAGCTCTCCAACATCCCCCCTCATGCGCATACCCTGGACACAAGCAATGAAATCTACACGTGGAACAGTCACAAATCCCCTAACAAGCCCAATGAAACTACACTATAAAAGAGAGAAGATAGACACTAGAGCAGTAAAAATTACATAGTAGTAACCCTACTAGGTACTTAGGTCAAGACTGCTCTCTTGTACATAGAGTAGGATACAGATATAAAACAGAGCAAGACCCAAATAACATCATTAACTATATATATTCACAGGTCATAACATTGATACTATACAATTCCATCAATGGGAGACCCCTTACAATTTTCATTGTCACCAAGCCAGGACAGGGATATAACCTTTCATATGAACCTCACTCCTAGCAAACGCAAAATCATGCAATCTAAGGTACAACACTAACACTGCAAGATTGCATTAAGAGGATACAAGAATCATAAAATTACATGAGCTGAAATGCAGCAATATTATAAATTTGCAATGAATTAGGCATTTTGATGATTATATTTCCTCATAAGGGAACCTCTTCTCTCATTTCGCAGTATCAATCCATTCCCCACCTAAAATCGCTCCGAATTGTTCTTCAACAAGGTTAAATATGGATGGAAATATAGTCAGGGATCCTTAGCCAACTTTAGGTTAGAACATATCAAACCTTCACGGAAATGCTATTCTAGGATAATTGCAATTATAGTGGTGATGT
This sequence comes from Erodium moschatum, assembly GCA_036897745.1. Lineage (NCBI taxonomy): Eukaryota > Viridiplantae > Streptophyta > Magnoliopsida > Geraniales > Geraniaceae > Erodium > Erodium moschatum. The sequence continues at coordinate 13,796 of JAYMSV010000805.1, read as the reverse complement.
TGGATATTTAAGTTCCGAAACATATAGCAGATGTACCAAGAAGGAAAAAAGGAATCAATTGCCAAAAGATCAATTACGTCAAGAACAGATAGGTACGGTACATTTGACTTTTTATTTAATCCTCACCTTGTTGCCAAATATCCAACCTATCATCAGCCACTGTTGGTACAACTTGGTCACTTGAAGTTAGAACATCTGCTTTAGGATATCGAGCAAGATATGGAAGAGGATTCTGTTCAAACAACATTAAGGACAGAAGTGCAATAAGATTTCACCAGTAATAGTGTCTGTTAAACATTAAAAAACCCACATTGATCAACGATAGAAAAATAAAGCTTCATGTGAAGGGGAAAACCAAACCCTGAGTATGAGGGTCTGAGCTCTTATAGATACCATTAAACAAAATTAATATTCTATTAGAGCAGACAAGGTAAAGCCTCGAACTGAGACGTTTTCCCTGTGAGGTGTAAGCCTCAATAATAAGAACAATAAATTCATAAATTATCATGTATCTCATGCAATTCATAACAAACAGCACATAATTTCATCACATTAGGAATGATTAGTCTTAAAATCATAAAATTCATGTTCACAAAAGTTTCTAACTAATAGAGGAATAATAGATTTAAAGTCTAAACATATAGAAAACATATTTCATGTTCGGTTTTCCAACTCAAATGTCCAATAAGTCATGATTATCATCATTTTCTGAAGAGTAATCAATTTGCATTGCTCGATTATCATATTTGTCATCACTCTCAGAATCACCTCATTCAAATTCACTCCCCCTTAGGAGAAATGAGAGAGAAGAGAATAGGTTTAGGGTTTTGTTTTTCTTTTTAGGATATTTAGGGTTTGATTTTAAGCCCGAATACATCATTTAAAAAACGCCCAACAACTTATGTTCCTAAACTTACAACAAAGGTACATATAAAGAAAAAGGTCAAACAAAACTAATCAGGTTGGTATTTACTATTTAGTATGACAGCCCACATAATTAGATTTCTAAGTATAGGTTAACAAACATTGTCGATGTAAAGAATAGACAATTTGTTTTAATGTTCACTACTAACAAATATATACAGGTCAATTATTTTTATTTAAGTAGATTAAAGATACATTATGAAGAGTGTAAAGTTTATGTTTGCTGATTTTGGGTACTTGTTTTGTTTGACTTGTTTAAAGTCCTATGTTTTTCCTTCATATTTTTGGCAGATTGTTGTGGTTGAGTTTTTCACTTTCGGTTCTCGCAGAGTTTGTAGCCGGAATGGATATCTAACTTTCTATCTTGGAATTGGAAAGCCATGAATATTTATTAAAAAACTGCTGATAAAAAAAATAAAGAAAAGAAAGAGAATCATGATATTCAGCTGAAGACAAAAAGAAGATGATATATAGATAGATACACATATCAGATTTTCTAAGGGATACATAACTAGCTATTCTTGAGCCATATGAAGTTTATCATTGGATGCAAACAAAAAGAATGCATCAAACAACTTCACTAAAGCAATCCTAGCAAACAGGTTTGCTACCAGGATGTGGAAGGAACTTCAAACTGATAGGGGGAAGAAAGTAATTTCCATGTCTTTAATTGGAGACTGAACTATGCAGCAGTTCTTGCCAAACCATAGCTTCAATGTACATAGAAGTTGAGTATAGAATTTATCAAGTAAGAGTACTGAAGGCAATGGTCTCATCCTGATCAATTCCATCTCAAGATAATGGTCTTTTAAGCAGTTATTGCTGATGAAAAAATAAAAAAATAGAGTCTATGCACATAATGATAAAAGAAAATAACGAGATAACATGATATAAAGCCATTGAACATCTATCAAAGCGGGAAAGATACAGCAATAAGCTACTACAAGTACCTTTAACCAAACCATGTCAGTATCGCACATCAATAACTCGTACCCAAAAGGGAGGATTGCATCTATGAGGATGACTTTTTCTCTCCCCATTTTATGGAATGTTGGTGACCCCCATCCAACATCTATTGTGCTCATATGACTACCCATGTCAAAAACTGGAACACCTCGCCAATACAGGGCCTCCAATAATTTGGTGTCCATTGCACCTGCAAGAACATTATAGAACTCCACTGAGAAAATTTGTTTGCACAGATTTCGGTGTAAAAAAGGATAATATGGGGAGTGGGGATTACTAAATGAAAGAAAATTAGAAAGCACAGAAAACATACCAACAAGAAGATTTGAAAGTCCGAGATCAGTTAAGTGTTTAACCCAAGTGAGGATAAAATCCATGAAGGCATAGTTACCAAAGGTGACTATGATGATGTTATCCTCCACCCTTTGCTGAACAAGTTGTTTTGTCAGTTGAAAGCTCTTCATGGGTGGCATTTTTGAATTGTGTGGAGGAGCCTCCCAAATAGGTCTTCCATGTATGTCATCACTTGGAGACTGCTTTCGAGGTGGTGGCGGGATTGTTGTTAGTAGAGAAGTATCAGGAGCTTGATCGATAAGAGGAGAAGCTACATCTGAATTTAACATCCACATGGAGAGAGAATCACAACATCAAAGGACAAACAAATTGAAAAGTTGATGTGGTATCAAACGAAAAGACAAGTTCGAGATAAGAAAGGCAAGCATTCTAGCAAAAGAATGGACATGGAGTAAATGGTTATGAAATGCAATTTGATGTGAGAAGGAAAGTAAAATGTTGGACAACATCAATGAAGAACGGAGAAATGCAACATCAGAGTAAACTATTCTCATCCACGGGAAGGATGTCAAAGATTCTGGACACACTTGTCTTCTTCCAAGAATTTCACACAGTGAGAAGACCATAACAATCTTACCTACATGAACATGAAGAAAGGAGTATAATTGAGACAGTCAAACAAGTTAAGTTCATAAGGTTTCATGAACTTGACTTTCTGTAACCATCAATTGTTGTATCACGGAAAGAGTCTTGTCACTCTTAAGGTGAAATTCCACAAAGAGGGGAGATTGCTACAGGAAAAAAGTTCACAGGGACACCGCCATTGGATTGTGCTTATTCTACTTGCAAGTTACATGATACATGATCACTGACTAGGCTACTGAATCTAATAACTCAATGAACAAACAAACAACAGAAGGATAAAATACATAACAGGTCCCGTTTATTTAGCTTTTGGTTTCATAATCTCAACAAGGCTAGTAAGAACAGACATCAACCAATCAAGAGATCAACTCTCAATGCAGAAACATGAACTTGTGAACATAGAAATGTTTTCCCCAAATTTCAAAACGGTACAGAAGTTGAAGACTAACTGATAGCGCATTCAAAACACATGAAACCCAGATCGCGAGCAAGAAAAAAGTATCACTGCTGTGACCCGCAACAATATTAAATTACTGCTTTAGAAATGGAAAGGAAAGGGATTTTGTAGCTTAGAGATAAAAGAGAAAGAGAGCTGATTTAAAATGGGATTGAGAAACATACGGGAAAGAGAAGTAGTAGGAGGAGGAGAGGAGAGCCATTGGGAAGAGGGGGAAGCAGGAGAGTAAATGGCAGAGAAGACGTAGAAGGAGGAGAAGAGTATGCCAACAATGACAGTGCCGTAGATCGTGAGGAACAGCGGCTTCGTGTTCGCTACTTCCTGGAACGCATTTCTCCACCCCACGCCCATTCTGCCGCGAATTTCTCAACAGATTGCTGCTGATCAGACCACAAACCCTAAATGCATAACAATCTCCTACTCTCAACGAGGAAGACACACACATACACATACACGCGATGAAGAACCGATCTTCTCTCTCCCAATAATAATGATGCTAGTATTTAATTGTCTCTGGAATCACCAAGACTACCAAATTCGGCGTCTCTGCGCAGCTCAGCTCAACCACCACCGTTGACTAACTAATCTCTCTCCGTTGACATCGCCGGAACACCCACCGCCCATGGAAGTTTTCGAACATGGGCCGAGTTGTCGATATGCTTCTCTATTCTATGGACCCGGGCCCAACTTCAACCTCATTTTCCTTTTAACTTATTCAACTTTCTTTACTCTAGATATTCAATAAAAATTATGATATTTCATTTTAGTATAGTTAATAAATTAATCATTAAGTTGGTTTATGAGTCCATCCAATGTCAAAATTTAAGTACAAAAGTAAGCTAGTTTACCACTCGACCATGAATCTGGACTCCAACTCAATTTGTATCTAAATATCAACAACTTCTAATCAAGTTTTGATGAATTGAATCCGAGTTAGAACAACTTTATAAATAAAATATTAGTGACGACGTGTATTTTATTTCTGTATAAACATTAAAAGCAAAAGAATAAAAATGAAGAAACCACTCCTACTAGTATTGGTTTTAAATATAAGTAAATATTGCTTATTTGGCAATGTCTAATGTAGGCAACTAGCAAGCCAAGTTGACTTAACTCTGAATAATTAATGAATGGAATGTATTTGATCCAAATTCAAGACTTTAGGTATTAATGAATAGAAAAGTACAAGTAACTGCAACATGCATGTACTGTACAAGCAGATTCAATTCCCTTGGATCTAGGGGTGTCCAAAATTGGACCGTAACCCAGTCCACCCGATCAAACCGGTCCACCCAGCGTCAACGGGTTCATCCCCATGGGTTACGGGGACGGTTCCGGTTACAGAAATACCAAACCGGGAGTTAGCGGGCCGGGTAACGGTTCCGTAACCTAATTTCCCATACAACCCGGATCACCCGGAAATAATATAACTGTAAGGCCCAAAGCCAAAGCCATAAGCCCAATTAAGCCATAATCAATTCAGCAACAGAGTTACTCGCGCCGACTCCCCAAATGCCGAGGTGAGCATGCTCTTTTTTTGGCAGATTCATTGAATTCATGTTTGCTTTATCTCTCTCCAAGTCTATCCTTACAGACTCTTCTTCTTCCTCTACTCAAAAATCAATAGCATTGCATCACTGTATGTATAATTGTATAAATGGACCATTCTCTCTTCGAGTCAAGTTCCACATCAAGCTCCACTTCAGTTCAATTGTTTTATCACGAACAAGACTACCTAAATCTGAAGGCTATGTCAGAGATTGGTTCAGAGCAACATGCACAGGTAAATCGATTTATATTCTTCGTTGTTTTTCCAAATACCAGAAGATTTAGTTGTTGATTAATCGCACACCTCATGCTCAGTTCATGTTCTGTTAAAATCGAAAATCAAGGCAAAATAGGGAATTGCAACTAACTACAAAACAATTTAGGGGTTCTGTTAAACAACATGCTCAGTTTATGTATCCTTAATTATAAATGTTCAGAGGTCCTCTTGTTTATTGTTTTACTCAAATCTCAGAAGGTTGAACCTTTATTCAAATTCTATGAATCAATGGGTTCTACTTGATATTTTCATCATCGAAATTATTGTAGACATAGAAAGCAAACATGAGTTTTGATTATGATGCTTTTTATATAATATGACCCATCAATTATCCCGTGAGAGTAATTATGATTGTTACTGGATTATGCTTATTTTGACAACCAGTTTGCTGAATTCAACTAAAAGTCTTTTATGTTTATGTTGATCTTAAGCTTACATCATTTTTGCTTGTTCTCATTTGTCATGATGATAGGCCAGTGAAACTATTAGCAATGGTAGAGCTCCTTCTGATGCAGAGTTAGGGAGAAGCTCGACTATTGATACTTCATCTGGTGCTGTTGCAGCTGTTGCATCTGGAGGTAAGCCTTCTAAACGCGGTCGTTATAAAAGTGATGCATGGAAACACTTTGATAGATTAGAGAGAGATGGTGAGAAAATATCACGATGCAAATATTGTGATAAAGAGTATTCCGGGAAGACAAATGAAAACGAGACTTCAACCCTTTTGAAGCACTCTAAAAAATGTGTGAAAAATCCAGCAAACAAGCTGGATAAAAAACAGTCCACTCTGCCCTATAAAAGTTTAGATAAAGGAAAGGAGATATGGCATTTCAATCAAGATCAGTCTAGGCTTGATTTAGCTGAAATGCTTATACTCGATGAATTACCCTTTTCCCATGTTGAAGGGAAAGGGTTTAGGAAATTCGTCAGAGGTATATGTCATCAGTTTGAGTTCATTTCTAGACAATATGCTGGTAGAGATGTGATTAAGTTGTATGAGAGTGAAAAAAAGAAATTGTATGACTATTTTAGGACTCACAAGCCAAGGGTTTCTTTAACAACAGATACATGGACTTCAAAACAGCAAATGAACTATATGTGTCTCACTGCTCATTATGTAGATGAAGATTGGATCCTTAGGAAAAAAATCATTAATTTTTGTGAAATAGTTGGTCATTCTGGATCTGAAATATGCGAAGGAATAGAGTCTTGTTTGAATTCTTGGGGGTTGAAGAATGTTATGACAGTTACGGTTGACAATGCTAGTGCTAATGATACAGCCCTAAATCATTTGAGTAGGAAGTTGAATTTGTCGTCATCTAATGTTTTGGGGGGGAAGTTTATGCATATGAGATGTATTGCCCATATCATAAATCTTATCGTTAATGATGGGATAAAATATGTGGGGGCTTCGATTGAAAGGGTCAGATTTGCTGTGAAATACATTAAAGCATCTCCATCAAGACTTAAGTTATTTAAGGGTTGTGTTAAGCAAGCTGGCATCACAAGCAAGAAACTGCTTTCTCTTGATGTGTCAACACGATAGAATTCAACTTACTCGATGCTCGAGGATGCATGTGAGTTGGCAGGGGCGTTTGAGAAATATGCGTCCAAAGATCGTGGGCTGAAAATGGACTTGGATGAGCGAAAGAAAAAAAATAGTGATGAGCCTCTTGGTATGTTGACTTTTAATGATTGGAATGTGCTAAGATCATTCATGGGTTTCTTAAAATCGTTTTATAATATGACAGTCCGTGTATCCGGTTCGTCATATGTTACATCTAATACCATGATAGATGAAATTTCTGATATTTTTCACTTGATAAATAGGGCTCAATCAAGTGATAATGTTGACATGAGGAACATGGCCACTAATATGAGAGCTAAATATGATAAATATTTTGGAAACATTGAGAAGATCAATCTGTATATCTTTATTGCACCTATTTTTGATCCCCGTCATAAGTTTGGATATGTGGCCTTTAGCATAAAACAGATATTCCCTCCTGCTGTAGCTACAACATTGATATCAAAGGTTCAACAAACTCTAAATGAGTTATTTGTTGAGTATGATAAGTTGTATGGAAGTACTAGTACTGAGCCAAAATTACCATCAGATTCTGCTAATGTTGTTGGTAATGGTAACCCTTGTCAAGGGTTTAATAGAGCTGCATACAAAAGGCTAAAACTCAGTCAAGAAGGTACACAGAAAACTGAGTTGGAAAGATACTTAGCTGAGTTAGCAGAAGAGGATTCTGAATCTTTTGATGTTTTGCAATGGTGGAGTAAGAATGGTCACCGATATCCCGTTGTTGCAAGAATGGCTAAGGAAGTTTTAGCCATTCCAGTTTCGACTGTGTCTTCTGAATCAGCCTTTAGTGTTGGTGGAAGAATACTAACAGATTTCAGGAGTCAGATGAGTTCCTTTCTAGTCCAATGCTTAATTTGCACACAAGATTGGTTGAAAGACGAATCAGAATCGCCGTTGCTTACATCAGAAGCTGATTTGAAGCTGCTTCAAACACTTGAAGAAGGTACTATATTTTAAATCACAATTCAATAAATTGATTATGTCTTTGGAGTTTAACATTGACTAACTTCTTTGTTTTGTTTTGCAGAACTGTTGGAATCTGCCAATATTGAAGGGGTACCACAAGACATTTGATAAAATAATATGAGCAATTCGGTAACTTGTTTTGTTATTTAATTAATTGAACTTGCTTTACTTTGTTGTGTAATTACTTTAAACTTGTTGAAATGTTTGCTTTGCTATTACAAGTTATTATTCTCTTATTTTGTAACTTATATTACATGTTTGATAACTGTACTCTTATAATTTAATTACTTTTTGCAGATGAAGATGAAAATTGATGACTTAGAGATTTCGAAGATGATTTCCAATTTCTAATAGAATATGTCTTAGTTTTGGGTTGAGTTGAACTCCCCTTTTTGTAACCGTATCTGTTTTGGGTTTACTTGATGAACTCCCCGTTTGACGTTTTTAATGACGTTTGTAATGAACCTTTGATGAAATTTCAATAGGGTAGGGCGTTTTTTCATCATTAAGAAGTGACCAAATTGAGAGCTTTTAAGCACTCTTTGATCACTTTTTAATGGTTTTTTGGCCAATGAAAAAAGTATTTGAAAGTATGTGTTATTATTTATTGATCATGTGATTAATTTTAAACAACTTTGGGTGGGTTGGTCCAACCCGGTGAACCGGCCCATAGTTTCAACGGGTGGGTTCAAAGGTCCCTTTCTGGGCCTGGGGACGGGACTGGGTTAAAATAAATTAGACCCGGTCACTTCGGGCCGGTCCAAAAATTTGGCCATGGGGCGGGGACCCGGATCATGGACACCCCTACTTGGATCAACTGTTTGGTGTTCACATTCACCTCACAGTCATAACATCGTCCAAAGGTTGCTTTCACCAAGCTTCCACCTTTGCCAACTAGAAACTAACAACTCCACTTGCATACCTCGATGTTGATGTTGATAAAGGGAATCTGGTAATGCGCCTGAACTCTCTCCAACGTCTGCTTGAGTTTCCTTCGTATCGTCTCGTGTCTTCACGTTGTTTGTTCCCTTCCGTCACCAACGACATATCCCCTAGCTTTGTTCGTGTCTCCTTGCAACTTCGATGGTTGCCGCCTGGCTCCCCTCGAATCCCCTCAACCCCCACCGTCTCCGAACCATCATCGATATATCCACCTCCTTTGCCTCCACTTGTGCCTCCTCCTTGGTCTTTCTCCCGATCTCAGGTCGGCATGATCGCTTGGTTCTTCTTTACTTTGTCTATTTTTTCTCTTTTTGCAAGGTTTAGTAGCTCACTAGTTCCTATTCGATTGTACTCCTCACGGCGAAAAGAGTCATTCCCATGGGATCAAGCAGCGTTTAGGTACCATCTTGAGCGGTTTTCCATAGTTTGGCTTTCAGTTAATGATTAGTGTCCAAGGACTCAAGGATTTTTACCGGGAGGGATCTCTAAATCACATTTATCCTCCCCTACTTACTGGCGAGTCTAGGTTAGATTGTACTCCTCACGGCAAAAATAGTCCTCCTCATGGGATCAATTAGCGTTTAGGCACCATCTTGAGCAGTTCTCCACAGTTTGATTTTACTTTGCAGTTTCTATTTACTTTCCTTAAAATCCGAAGTTTTCGATTAATTGTTCCAAAATCTGTTAAACAAGGAGTTGCGGTCCCTTGTTTTATATAATGCCCTTTGTTTTATTATTAATGCAACTTTGGTTAAAAAAAGGGAATTTGGTAATCTATGTTTTAACCAGTGTTCTAAAAATCGGGCCTTGGCGCGGATTAATCGGCTCCTAGGGGGGATTTTTTAGAATACCGACCCGATTTTAACAAGTCGGGCGGCTCTAGGCGGATTTAGAAAAATCGGGTCACTATTGTAAAATCCTTGCCTAGGCAGGGACTAATCGACATCTAGGCGGGATTAATCCGCGACTAGGCGGAGATTTTTACAACACTAATCCGATTTTTTTTACCTTAAATATTTATTATAAATCATTTATTATTATTAAAATATAACTTAAATATATGTAATTTTTATTTCTAAAATTGATTACAAAATTAATAATCACAGATGACATATACTTACATCTTAAATACTTGTGGACGTTAATGTTGTTTACCTGTTTATTGGCACCTTTTTTATCTTTTTAAGTATAATATGATATTAATTTTTATTTTTTTTATTGTTGGTGTATGTTTTTTCATAAGGATATTAATGTTGTTTATATGAACTTTTTGCGTCATTTAAGGATATGAATGCAAGAAATATATATCTTTTATATGTTTGTTACCACTTTTTCATACCACAATTATATTTTGTTCATATATAATAACATATTTATCAAAAAAGTAGAAAAATACAAATCCGATTAATCCCCGATTAATCTCCGACTAGTCCCCGATTAAAACTTTTAACATATGGGTTTTTATTTTTTTGTGTAATTCAAATTATGATATATTTGTTTTTCATATTTATCGGGACAATTTTTTTCTATACAATATAAACAAAATGTATCTCTTAACTCAATTTATCCTCTTCCTCTCTCAATAACAAGACCATTTCCCTTTTTTTTAGAGAAACGACAAATTTATTGAGCCATATTAGCTACCATCCTCACACGAATTTCGTGTGGGACCAAATCTGCAAAATCATTTAACAGACTCCAATCCAAAGCCCCTCTAGACATTACATAAGCCACATTATTGGTTGTTCTTCTAACTAATTGGAGAGTAAAATACCGGAGCTCGGTTAACAGAACCCGACACTCTGCCACATAACTTCCAACCGGTGACAATAAATTCTGCCCCCCCCAAAGCAGTTTGCACTATGCCCAAACAACCGGAGTCTATGGAACCCGCCTCCCAACCCTTTTCTCTTACCCACATCATCACCTCTCTCAAGGCAAGCGCCTCCACCATTTCTGGGTCCGTTTGCAACGGGAACACCGCCACCCTTCCCCCCAGCCAAGAGCCAGAGTTATCTCTACAAATCATACCCCCACCCCTTGCTTGTTTCAGAATGCCCCAATCGACGTTCACTTTTACCGTTCCCGCCTCAAGCACCTCCCAAGTCTCCAACTCTCTCCGGCTGGTTCGCATCCCCATCTGGTCCGACTGGTTGGCTTGTTTCCATTCCCTAAGTGTCGCCCGAGCAGCTTCCTAAGTTTTCATACCCGTTGGAACCACATTGTCCTAGACTCGCTTGTTGCGAGTCCTCCAAATTTCCTACCAAACCACCACAACCATTTCCATAAGCTCCGCCCCCTACATTCCAAGTACTAATCAGCCACTCCTTCATCGTACCAGCTTGCAGCCTAAGAGCGCCTGGGATCAGGCTCCAAACTTCTTGAGCAGAAATACAATCCAGTAAACATGTCTGTCAGTTTCCAGTTCACCACACACCCCACACGGGCCATCAATTTGCACAAACCGGTTTATGAGATTGACAGTTGTTGGGAGTGTACCAAACAACACTCTTATGTTGATTCTCTATTTTGAGTCCTGATCTATCTCAATTGTTTTTTGATCAACAAGCAATAATATAAATAATCTTTCTTTTCAAGAAGAAAAGAAAGAACAGATACCAAAAATCAGTACAAGGGTTCTACAGCCAAAGCTCTTATACAAAATCAGGCTAAAAACCAAACAAGCCAACAACTAACCCAAACAAGAAGGGATAAACATACTCCAACAACCCCAAATAAGAGGGGGAAAACTACTAATGTTAAATGCACAACTACATGTACCAATGCATATGGGATCGCAAACCTTGAGTTTTAACCATAATGCTTCAACAACACCAATAGTACTTGTGGGATCATAGTTTTTTTTTCCTCATTTAAGGATGGAATAATGACTGGTAGTCAGGTTGTAGTTGTTCTATGCACACTTTGGAAATCATCCTAGTAGAGCTGATGTTTTCTTGCAATTGCGCATATGTCAACTACAACCACATCTCCCAATCAGTTGTATTTTAAGACACAGTTGCTGGATGTAAGGGTGTAATGAGAACTCTTAGGGTTTTGATGGGCACTCTAACCCATCATCAACAAGTCTACATCTGGCAAAAGGGGAGTGTTTGTTTTGCATAATCAAAGTGCATCTCGCAAAAAAGGGAGATTGTCGTCGATAATGAATAGAGTGCATCTTTCCAGTCTTACATAATAAACCATGTTGGATCTTATATTTTAGTTTAGTGGTTTGTGTGGTTTCATTCCGGAACTCATACCAAATTTTAATTTATTATTAGTTCTCCTTTTCGATATCTCATTTCAATCATTTTATCAATTTAAGACTACATATTTCTTCTCTTCAATATGTAAATGTCAATTATTTTGGATGTTTTTAGCTCACTTTTTTGAGCTTTTTAGTCCCAGGATTGTGTGTTTTGATCTACCTTTCTCTCATTTCTCTTTCTTTGTCTCTCATTGTGTTTTGTAGGTGCTTTGATCGAAAAAAGGGCTAAAATAGAGGAAAACCCGGTTTTAGGAGTTTTTGGAAGCTGGTTGATTTTGCGAAGGGCGTAACTTCTTCATAAAAGCTCCGATTGCCTTCAATTTTATGTCAAATCGAAGGGAATTCAGAGATCTACAACTTTCGTCAAGGGCTCAAGGCCATTCAGGCCCTCTATCAGGCCCGTGCGAGCCTTGCAAACTTCCAGGCGTGTTTCTACTTAAAAAAGGAAATTTTCTTATTCCAAATCCGAATTTGAGAAGGAAAAAAGGGTCTTCAAGTCCTATAAATAGGGGGCAGGACAAATCTTAGAGAGCTAGAAGGTTGAGAGTAGAGATTTTGAAGCTTGAAGAAGGAGGACCAACTAGGGCAAGAATCCTTGGAGAAGAGAGTGTGAGAATAGAAATTTAGAGCTTCAATTCATCCATTGTAATCCTACATTTGTATTTATTTCTACAACTCTTCAATATGATGATTGTTCATGTTTGTTTCTCTTCATCTTTATCTTCTTCTTCTTCTTCTTCTTCTTCTTCTTCTTCTTCTTCTTCTTCTTCTTCTTCTTCTTCTTCTTCTTCTTCTTCCTCCTCCATGGATAGCTAAACTCCATAATCTTGGATTATGGGGGATTAGGGGTTTGAATTGCCATGTATTGAATGCATAATGTTGTGAATGTTGATTTGACTTTAGGGTTTGTATTTGATTTGAACTTAATGCTCTATCTCCCGGGTAGGCTTGATAGAAGGTGAGAATTGCAATCTGACACTCGGGAGAGGTGGATTGCAATTGGGTCAAAAATCATATACAAGTTGGGTTTAAATCTAGACTAGGGATAGCTAGGTTAACACAATTGGAATAACCATAGGATTTGTACCGAAAGTTAGAATCTATCAGAGAACGTAGTGCTTTGGGTCTTCCTACACCTTGATTCGGGAGAACCAGGTGGTTAGATTCTATTAGGGTCCGAAACATTCGGGAGAAGTTAAGACTAGCGTATAGATAATTCTTTTGCCCCTAAAATCAGACAGCTTCACATCGTTCATCGGTATTCAATGCATTGGAATGATCTCTATGAACCCATACCTTAGATTTCTTTTGCCAAGAAGGGTTTTAGATACTTTTTCACATTCACTGATGTCTTCAATAGATATGGTTATGTCTATATGATGAGACATAAGTCTAAAGCTTTTGATAAATTGAAAAAGTTTAAGACTGAGGTAGAAAACCAGCTCGGGAAAAGTATTAAAGTACTTCGATCGGATCGAGGTGGAGAATACTTGACCATAGAGTTTTTATATTATCTAGCAGAGAGTGTGGGACCCTTTCCGAATGGAATCCTCCCGAGATACCACAGTTGATCGATGTGTCTGAACGGCGGAATCGGACTTTATTGGATATGGTTCAATCCATAGTCACTTGTACTGATCTCCCGATCTCTTTTTGAGGTTATGCAGTAAAGACGGCCGCATTCATATTGAATCGGGATTCGACGAAGGCTATGGAAGGGACACCATTTGAATAATGGCACGGGAAGAAGCCCGTTTTGTCCTTCCTAAAAATTTGGGATTGCGAGCCTTATGTGACATGTTAAGTTCCGACTAAGCTCGAACCAATATCTGATAAATGCACCTTTGTTCGGTATCCCAAAGAAACAATGGGATACTACTTCTACAAACCTAGCGAGAACATGGTGTTCGTCGCT
>JAYMSV010000804.1:0-14879 GCA_036897745.1 Erodium moschatum | reverse complement strand
ATCGAGAGAGAGGTTGAGGCGGGTGCGTCGGTGGAGGCCAAGGAGGAGGACACGCCGGTGGCGGTTTCAGAGACGACGACGGTGGCTTAGAGGATGGTGGGACCAGACACGTCGGGGACGAGGATTCTTGAGAGATCGGTGACCGAGGGACCGAATTAGGTGGGAGGGGAGAAGCGATACTGCGACATTAAGACGAGAGACAACCGAACTGAAGCCGGGAGAGGAGACGACGCCTCCTAAAAAATAGCCGCCGCCTATATTAGTGGTGTACAAACCCTAATTTAGATCTCAGTTAATATATTTATTGAAATGACCGGGCCAGTTATTTCGAAAAATAAATAAATAGAAATAATCAACAGATCAAACTTAGGGAGATGTTCGAAATGGATCTCAATTCTCAGCCACCGGTGGGTTTCTTCTGCCTACTGAATATAATAATAATAATATAATATTTAGGAAAGAGACATTAAATTCAAGAATAATATATTCAAAATAAATAATAAAATAGAAACTATTCCTTTATTTTGGGAACAGAACAAAACTCGTCTCCTTCCTCTAATCGGTAGGGCAGAAATCTCCATCCGACGTGGTTGCTCTCTGTCAATTTTATCTCCTCCTTTTATAAATTCCCACATTCTTCGCTCAACACACCACAACCCACTTCTCTATATTCTCTCTTACCCATTTCTAGCAATTCTCTTTCGCTTAATTTCCTATTTTCAGGTAATTTTATCCCTTTTCTGTGGGTTTTTGTTCTAGATTTTATCCGCATTTTGCTGTTAGATTTGGGTGTTTTTCGATCCTTTGGAGCTCATCACTACTCAGTTTTGAGTTCGCGTGATTTGGGTTTGAATATTTTGTTTTGTTACTGCTTGAATCTATGCTGTTCTGTTCATGATTGAGCTTTAAAGATATGATTGTTGCTTAAACAGTAACTTGTCGGCAGACATGCTTTTGAGCTATATATGATGATTTCTGGGTAATTTTCTTTTTTTCTGTTTGTCTTTTTTTTTTCCTAGTTTCATTTATGATACATGTTTTTAACTTTCCCAATTTGTCTCTAGTTGGATGCTTTGTAATGACTAACAGTGAATTAATAATTCGATTCTATCTATTTTGCTTCAGAGTTTTGAATCTCATATTTTTCATTATATAGTGTTTTCTGATTGCTTTCAGTTTTCAGATCCAGTTGTTTAAGATTTTGGGTTGTGTCTTTCTTATGGAAGGATTGATGATATTTGACTCCATGTGTTTATTGTGTTAGGCTTTTATAGCTTATACGGTTGCTTCTTTCTACGTTGTTTGAATGCTTTTACCTGTGGTTCTTTGCTTGCAAGGGATATTCATGAATTTTTTGTTTCAATGTTTCATTTCCAATTCTGTTGACTTTCTTATTATATTTCTGACTTTTTGAATGGACGGTAGATGGATTGGTGGTTGAAGTCAAATCAACCCCCTTTTGACGTTTAGGGATGTGTGAAGTGTTGGTCTTTGGATTTTCTGATGGTTGAAATCAATTTAACCCTTTATGTTATTTGGATTGTGTTATGAGAACATTTATTTTTGCATTTAGTTTTGATGAAAAATAACATACGGGTTTGATAGAAAATAAATCGTATGAAGAAAACTTGCCTTCTTAAGTGGACTATAGGCAAATTGTTCTTGTATTGTAGTGCTAACTCATAGCTTTGAAGCATATTATTAGAGAATCTCAGTCAAATATCAATTATGGATGATTGAAAGTGTACATATACTTTCTTTTATTGATGCCATGATTCTCAGTTTATTTTATATTCTCTTGCAATCAATTATTGATGATTTTGTTTAACATCTCCTCACATGATGGTTTCAGGTGATTGTTAACTTCCATAGAATGGACGTTACTGGGGGCTAAACTTGTTAGCATGGCCTTGACTGGTACGATCTTTTAATTCGAAGATGTGAAACTCTATGATTTTGTAGGTGATTATTTGTTGTTTGAATTCGTTTATCTAAAATTATATCTCATTGACTTTATGTAGACATCTGGGCAGTGTTTGGAGGGAGAAATTCTGGTGGCATTAGAAACACTTTGAGTAACACAACACGAACAAACTTTTATAAGACCGAAACTTCGGGTATGGAATTTGAATCGGACTGGACAACACATAGAAAGTCATCAGCATTTGCCGCTAAAGTGATTCGTTCTGCAACTTCATTTATGCCTTGGTCTTGTAAAATTCCTATGAGTGAAGGATTTCATGAATTTCTTTAGTTCGTCATTCAAAGATATTGCTAGTTTCTCCTCAAACATAATCGATCAGACAAGAGAATTATCTGCGTTTCTCTTGATCTGAGTGGTTTCTAAACATGTGTTTCACCAGTCCAGTCCAGTTACATACAGACACTCGTTCAAAAAGCAATCCCTATTTGGGCCTGGCCTCTCAGGTTACCGATGATCTTGACAGCCCAATTCTTCATGGGCTGCCCGATGATGTGGCAAAGCATTGCCTCGCGCTTGTTCCTCGTTCAAACTTCCAAGCTATGGGCGGTGTCTCCAAGAAATGGAGATCATTCATGCAGAGCAAAGAGTTCATCACAGTTAGGAAATTAGCTGGAGTGCTTGAAGAATGGCTCTATGTCTTGACTATGGATGCTGAAGGAAAGGAGAGCCACTGGGAGGTTTTAGATTGTTTGGGACAGAAACACCGGTGTCTTCCTCCAATGCCTGGCCCAACAAAGGCTGGGTTTGAGGTTGTTGTTGTTAATGGAAAACTGATTGTTATGGCTGGCTATTCAGTGATCAACGGGACTGGATTTCCTTCTGGGGATGTCTACCAATATGATTCTTGCCTCAACAGGTCTGTTATCTGCTAAACACGATTTGGTTATTTTTATTGAGTTAATAGTTACATTTCAGGATAATTACTGATAGCTATTGTGTACTGTACTACTATACATCTTTTGCACATAACTATCCCCAACTTTGAAATATTTCCAACTACCTATATTTTCAAAGAACTGCAGATTGCTTTTTTTGCCAAAAAAACGAAGAAAATGCCCTTGACCCTAACCTCAAAAACTATATTTTTTTCCCATCTTTTAATGTTTTCAACTAGGATTTCATCTTTTTAATGGTTTCATCATTTTTTGGCATAAAAGAGATCTGCAATTTTTTGTAAGTTTAGGTAGCTAGATGGATGTAAAAGTTTGAAATTGGGGATAGTTATGTGCAAAAGACGTATAGTAGGCAATAGCCATCTATAATTAACCCTTGCATATATCTAGCTCATGGATCTGCTGTTGTGAAATGTGTGAATCCTAGTTGGTTACCCATTAGAACATGATTCTTCGAAAGATCAAATGTTGAAGTTGTAGGGTTTTGTTTGATCAATACAACTGTTGCCTTTTATTTGATAATGTTATTTATTTCGAATCACAGGTGGAGCAAGTTAGCAAACATGAATCTGGCACGCTACGACTTTGCTTCAGCAGAAGTCAATGGCTTGGTATATGCCATTGGAGGCTATGGGATGAACGGTGACATTCTCTCAAGTGCTGAGGTGTACGATCCTGAGACCGACAAATGGACGGTGATAGAGAGTCTGCGGCGCCCAAGGTGGGGTTCGTTTGCCTGTGGTTTTGAGGGAAAGCTGTATGTAATGGGTGGAAGGTCAAGCTTCACGATTGGGAACTCAAGGTCTGTTGATGTGTACAATCCGGAAGGACACACCTGGTGTCAGATGAAGAACGGCTGTGTCATGGTCACAGCTCATGCTGTGCTGGGGAAGAAGCTCTTTTGCATGGAGTGGAAGAACCAGAGGAAGCTTGCCATTTTCAATCCTGCTGATAATTCATGGAAGATGGTGCCGGTTCCAGTCACTGGGAGCTCCAGTGTTGGGTTCAGGTTCGGGATATTGGATGGGAAGCTTTTGCTCTTCTCTCTGCAGGAAGAGCCCGGTTATCAGACCCTGTTGTATGATCCTGATGCAGCTCAGGGTTCTGAGTGGCAGGTTTCTGAGATAAAGCCTTCGGGCTCATGCTTGTGCACTGTGACAATCAAGGCTTGATGGTTCAGAATCTCTTACGTCAGCTTGAAAGTTGTCTGACCCATGCTGGTGATTTTGCACATTTGGATTTAGTGTTTGTTCATTTCACATTTGCTCTAAGATGTTTTGTTGATTTAAGTACTTCTGTTTCGGACCAGTTGGAATAAAATCATGTGATGTTTCAATAACTAGTTATTGCATGATTTTGAGATTCGCCTGAGTAAGCGAAGTTTTATTGAACAGTGGCTTTTAGTTTTTGTTATGTATTCTTTATTCGTTACCATTGTTTACATCATAAGTGAGTTACTGAGCAGGTTAGTATTTACATTTACATTTCCTAAGCTTCAGAGTTACTTGATAATCTGATTTTATTGGAGAATTGACATGATCACCATACTTGATCTCTGTGGGATTCGACCTGGTCTTACGAGAATACTTTTGACTGCGTGCACTTGTGCGTTAAGGTCTAGGGTGTTCATTGTTGCCTATATCTCAAAGACATCCGGTCGGGCAAATATCCACTTTCGTCGATTACAGGACAGGTCAAGCTGACTAGAACCCCGCCTGAGAAAGCAATCAAGCGTTGCCTAGAAGATATGTAGGTCGTCAAAGAACTCGTCATAGGACCGATGACACAGTACATGTTTTATTACAAGGATACATATTCTACTGTAATTTAAAAAAAATATTTTTTTCAATTTTTTTGTAATTCTAAAATTATTATTTGAGTGGAAATATATTATATTTCAGTTTTTTGTTCATACAGCAAATTTAAACAGGTGAGGAGAATAAACTACAACAAAAAAGCTTTCTGCTGTCATTTTAAAACATTCTCACTTAACTGCATCAACAGGCATTTGGAAGTGGCTAGAAAAGTCATACAATATCTGTGCACAATTCATGATTTTCAGTACAAAATTTTGATTTCTAGTTCATATTTTTCTTTACCTAATTTGACAGATAAAGAACAAAAGGTCACATCCTGATCCTGTCACTGGTATTTTTAAGTCACAATAGTGCACCCTAATGTACATTTTACAAACCAAATTTCTTTGGTCTCAGGTAAGTGGAAGCGCCTTTGTTGGGACCAGTCCCTGGCATGGAGACTTGCTGCTGCTGCTTAGCTCGCTTCTCCTTCTCTTTCTCCTTGCTCTCTATCTCTTCTCTTGCCTGCACCTTCCTCAGATTCTCCATCTCCTCCTCCATAGCCGTCTTCTCTTCCTTCTGCTTCTTCTTATGCTCCAACATCGAGGTATCTGAATCCTTTACTGAGAAAAACATGGGCCCAAGTTCAGCCAACCATTGGGGCTCAACAGAGGTCGCACACTGCATATACTCCTTTGTAGTCAAGATAAGCTCGTGATACACGACGTAATCCGGAGTGTAACCCAGGCCAAACAGAGCACTGCTCGGATGTAAATGACATGGCATCCCGTTCCTGCAATTCACGTACTCACCCACACCCTTCAACCTTGCTGCATTGTGGAAATAGGCAGAGCAAATAGCTTTCCTCACAATGTCCCAATCAGGCCCACATGAAGTTAATGGGATCCTTAGTGTCTTGAGAATATCCAGAAGCTGTGACCTCACCTCTCTAGCCTTTCTTAACCCTTTAACGTGGAGATAGTGATCATTACACCAATCCCCTCGATAATCATTGGATTTCCATTGTTGATACACATTGAGTAGTGTTAAATGATCAGATTCTGGCACGAAAAACTTTTCTCGAGCTGCATCACTTTCTTCAGCTCGATCTTTTGGCCTGAAGAACACCGATGGTACTGAAAGCATTGACACAATTGTCAAGACCTCATCTAGACATTCAAGCTGTTCACCGGTTAAGAGCATCTTGGCGAGGGGAGGATCCAATGGGAACTCTACCATTTTCCAGCCAAGCTCAGTTAGGCTCCCAACATTGTTAAGGGCACCCAATACCCACAGCTGGTACATAGAGTTGAGGATGTTGTCTTGAGGCGGTGGGTCCATGAAGTCAAAATCCAGCAAGTTGTCGACTTTTAGAGACTTGAGCAACAAAACCACGTTGCCAAGGTTGGTCCGCTGGATCTCAGGAACGGGGCTAGGGAGCATTTCATTTAGGTACGCATTCTCTGTATAAAGTCGGTAACATGTTCCGGGCCCGGTTCTGCCGGCCCGTCCAGCCCGCTGATCAGCAGCAGCCCGACTGGCTGGGAAAACTTGGAGAGCGTCCATACCCATCCTGGGGTTGTAGACCTTCATTTTACCATACCCAGTATCAATGACATAGAAAATTCCATCAACAGTCAAAGATGTCTCAGCAATGTTGGTAGCGACGATGCATTTGCGAGCCCCATCTTCAGCTTTCTGGAAGATCTTGGCTTGAAGATCAGCTGGCAGCTGCGAGTATATGGGAAGTATCATCAAACCAGGAACTGCTTTCTTTGTGGTTGAGACGAGTTGTTCGATTCGCTCTGCAAGAGCGTAACAGGCTGCTTCGATCTCATCTTGGCCAGTCATGAAGATGAGGATGTCACCTGGAGGGCTTGTGATATGTATTGTCATAGCCTGCTTCACTGCAGCTTCTACATAATCTTCACATGGTGTTTTACTGTACAATATGTTCACTGGAAATGTCCTCCCAGGAATATGGAAAATCGGTACACTGCAATTTATCAAGAAAATCACTTTTAGTGTAATCGAGTGCATAACAAATGGCATCACTTGCTAAAAGCAAGAAAGAAGAAGAAAAAAAAATAGTACCTCCCAAAGAAATTTGAAAATTTCTGTGCATTGAGAGTAGCAGACGTCACAATGAGTTTGAAATCGCGCCGCTGAGCAACCACCTTTTTCAATATCCCAAACAACACATCAGTACTTAAGGATCTCTCGTGTGCTTCATCCATTACAATGATACTGCAAAATATAAAACCTTGATTGTTAATTATTCTATTTTGATTGAATTCAATAGTTACATTCATCATATAAAAGTATAGAAGTTAAAGCTCTGCATACCGATACTTGTCAAGATCAGCATCTTTTAGGGTTTCCCGGAGAAGAACGCCATCAGTCATATACTGTAAAATTGAGCACATTGTAATTTAAGAGATCTCTAACCAAGCATTACAGATGAGATAAGAAAGCAGCTTAAAACACATTGGTGTAAATAATAATAAAATAGTTATCCAAACAAAACCATAAAACTTTCGATAAAACTTGTAGCTACAAACACAATGAATAAACAGTTTACCTTAATAATAGTTTTTGGTCCAGTCACGTCTTCAAAACGGATGGCATAACCAACTTTACCACCCAGTTCAGTCTCCATTTCTTCACTTACTCTTTTTGCAACACTCATGGCTGCCACACGCCTTGGTTGGGTGCAACCTATTATACCATTTGCAGTGTAGCCATCTTCATGCAGATACTGTAAATAGAACAAATATGTTAAAATCCAGTTCACGAAGCATATAAAACTTATTGCAAATAAAAAAAATCATAGAGAGAAAAGCTTAAAAAACCTGAGTCAGTTGTGTTGTCTTTCCAGAACCTGTTTCTCCAACAACGACCACAACCTGATTTTCTCGAATAACCTATCCAATGTGTATAAACCATGATTATTTTCAAATAAAATAGCCTATAGGCAATACAAGACAAGAGTTAATGACTAACAGAATCAACCATCAACAACTTCAGTTATAAATGAAGAAAAAATTATCATCCAGCACAGTTCAAATTCGAAACAAAATTTTGGATGTCAAACTGCACCTTCAGATCAAGCGCTAATCAGTTCTTATGAAGTAATTCCAATAGATCATTTGGCGTTAACCAGAAGTATAAAATTAAATAATCAAGCCATTTCTAGCAATACTCTTTCAGTTAGTTTTCCATTTTTAAGGTAATTTATCCCTTTTCTTTGGGTTTGTTCTAGATTGTATCCGCATTTTGTTGTTAGATTAAGGTGTTTTTGATGTTTTCAGATCATTTTGAGCTGGTCACTTCTTATGTAGGTTTGCCACTTTAAACAAAAACCAAACAAACATAGAAGATGAGATTCAAACCTGCAATAACTCATCTCTCACGGAATATATGGGTAGATACTGACGTTGCTGTGCTAAGGTTTTGGACTTCGCAAAGTCACTCACAGCCTCCCCTTTCTTCATATGTTGTGCAAACTTGGCATCCTCCTTGAAATCAACTTCACCATCTTTGCCTACTGTTGCAGTATCTGCATCAACCTAACAAAAATATATATGTTCAGTAACCAATGAACAAAAGAATTGGCAGAAGGATAAAAATAATAAAGAGGAATAAATAGTGCCAATCCACATAAAATATTATACCTGCTCAGCTGTTTTCTCTACACCAAGAATGTTACCAAGGTTTGAGCCCGCAAGCTCCCAAAAGCGCTGCCTTGATTTATTCATACTTTGTTTCTCATGAACTTCCCGGACTAGAGTAGATCCTTTGCGCGAAATTATGGCCATATCTGATGTAGGATCTTTGATTGGCATAATAGGTTCTGCTTGCTTGGTGAAAACAACTCTTCCATCCAAGAACGGGGGCTTTGTATCTGAAACAAAAAGAGAGGAATTCAGAAAAAGGTTGATAGAATTTTCCTCTGCATCAATTTCCCAATGCAAGGTTTCCTTACCATGCACCAGAAGAATAACCTTGCGCTCTTCCTCATCATCAAACTCAGTCTGCACCTCAGTACCCCTAACAGCTCCAGATCTCAAAAGTTGTCTATCTTCCCATTGAGCATTATCAGCAGTCAGCTGAGATAACTTCTTGCTTTGAGCAAGACTCATCTTCGTCCCATCCCTTCGAACCTGAATGAAGAATGTCATGGTTGTTAACAAAGAATCAACAATGCCAGTGTGCAACAAACTTTGATGAATTAAACAGTCCATAAAGTTGCAGCATGTTCCCAACTGACAAATCCATGTACTTGAAAGGGAAATGGATACATATTCATGCAAATTGTAAATGAGTAATAATACTATATATCTGTTTTCAACATTTGGCACCAGGATACCTAGTGGTGCACATAGTTATCTTTTGCATTTTACCGCTGCCACCGTAACACAAAAATAAGTGGCTTAAGAAATTGCAGAGATAAACTAGAGATTCTAGACATACCAATCTTTTCACCTCTGCCTCTTTCTTTTGGAAAGAAGCTTCATCTCCAAGGAACAATGATGAGTTATTCGAATCAAACATTGTGTTACCTTCTTCTCTGTCATACCTATATAACAAATATAACTTCAGTAAAATTAACTTTAAAAATACAAAAGTCAAATTTCAATAATATGCAAGCCAGAAATGTTCATATCATATCACTGGCTCACTTCAATAACAGGGAGGACATATAAAAAGCTAATAAAAAAGATTTAAGGTTCACATTGCCATCCTCTAGCAAAAATTTAACCCTGCTCTAAACAGCAAAAAATGAACTGTATCATTCATGGATGATGAGGAAAGAGACACACAAAATGTGAGACAACAATCAAGCTGGATAAGTAATATATATTCATATATAGTAGCTACACTCCTATCCAGGATATGACAGAACATTTGACAACCCAATAGTACTACAACCATATTATCAAGGTTATATTAGACTTAAGTAGTTAAATACACCAAATCCCAAATCCCAAACACACAAGACACATGTATGTCATGGGATATAATTTACCATGCCCGGTCAGCATTGTACTCCATCTCAATGCGCATACTTTCAGTTATCTCAAAATCAGGTTCTTCGGCAGAATTACTTTTATCTGCTTCCCTATCCTGCACATATGAAATAAAAATATAAATTACACTTGAAAGCCTGTAGAATTAAAAGTACAGTATTTGAAATGGACCAAGCATGGATATCCACACCATAACCATTACTGAGTAGAAATTTCAACTTTAGGGAATGAAAGACCTCGGACATGGTTCTGATGTAAGAAGAATGAACAGTTAATACCTCATAAGAATGTGAATTTTCTGTTGAAAAGGCACGTTGATGGGATCTGCTGCCATATCTAGAACTAGAAGATCTAACTGAGGATCCAGAAGCACGTATAGGAACTGGAGAGGGAGACACGTGATCCCATGGAGAAGCACCATAACCTAAGCAAAATTCAGTGTGATAAACTTAGACCCATATGAAAATAAAAATAAAAACAATACTAGCTCCATTTTCCAAAATAAGCCCCATATTCAGAAGATGAAATTTAAACCATCTTATCAATCATACCAGTGGATTGTGGTGTTTGGCCCCCCAGCCAAGGGGAAACTAGCCGTGCATCAGGAGAGGCCCCAACTAACATCGGTGATGGAGAAGGTCGATAGCGCTTACTATTTTTTGAGTGACTATCCCTGCGTGGTGACTCCTCCCATTCCCATCTCCCATCATCCCAGTCAGAGCGACCTGCAAAATTGCACATTTAAATTACCATAACTATGAGCACCATTTTTTTGTACTTACAAAGGTCACTAAAAGTGAAAGCTAACCTTGAAGTACTGAAGGGTGTGAAATTCAAAGGAAATAGCTTATACAACAGAAACTAGTTGGCCATATAAAACACATCACCAAAAGCATTTTGGAAATTAGTAATGTTTCGAAAATGTTGCGATAAGAAACACTAACTTTTCCTCCATTTATCACTCTAATTTCCGAAGGTAGGAATGGATAAGTGGGGCCAAAAATGCACAATATATCCTAATTAAAGAATCTAGGTAAGAGTTTCAAAAAAATTATAGATATAACATCGTGACACCCCTTCCCCTTTCATTTTTATCTATCTGAAAATAAAAATGAATATGAAGTGGAATAAGAAAAAAACACACATACCAGGCGTCCTCCTTGCCCCTTCATATCTACTTCCTTTTCTATCATATTGTCCTTCATATTCACGTTCGTATCGACCACGTGCATCCCTCCCATGATACTGATCTTTACGATCACTACCATATCTCTGTCTCACCCACCTGCCTTCACTTCTATTATCATCTCTGTAATCTCCTCTCTCACTGCCTCGGCCATCTCTATCATGCCTGGGACTTCTAGTACTCCGGGAACTCCCATAAGATGTTGCCGGAAATTTCTATCCAAAAGCAGTCAAGTAAACATGAGACAACACATATATGTACTACTACTATTATTATTAGAAAGTAATATTACCTACAGAGAACCTTGAGCAAGAATACACTACTAAACAAACTGAAGCATTTTATGATTAAACTTCTCAACTTTCGTAAGCCACAATAATCAAACAAAGCTATTTAAACATATGCAAGCACAAGAGCAGAAGTGAAAAAAATTCATTTTCTTGCTACTTGTAGTAAGTGTTACACACATCTATCATCAATCAGACAAACAACTGACATGACATCATTACAATGTACCAATAACATTGATTAGCCCCAACAAATTCTAGCATGCAACAGAACTCCAATGAACAGTTTGTCAAATGCAGAGCTATAAAGATGCAAATCTTCAAGGTCTTATGCTACAGGGAGCTACGGCCACGAAACAGTTCGCACAACAGTTTGAATCATTTAGGTAAAAAATCTTAAGATTAGTAGGGTAGGAAGTAAAATCACTGAACTCCATACAGGTTCTTGCTTGATTTATGGCATTATTATACACTCCATAGAGATATCCATTGAAAAGCAATATCACAAACAAAATACGGAGACTTAATAATCAACCATTAGGTCCATTACTGGCATGCAAGGAGAACAGATTGTAGAATCAACGAAGTCCACAGGTCACAACCTCACTTAACATAAAGGAGCATGAAGAGAGAGAACTTACATCTGACACAGTATGTTCACCCGACCTATGAGTACCGAAACTATCACCAACTTGACCTTCTTGAGTCACAGAGCTTTCTGCAATGCAAGATGTACAACACTTATTGAAGCAGAAATAAAACATGATCTAAAGAGAGCCTGAGAAGCAAGGGATGGAACAAATGAAGTTTTTGCAGACGGCAAAAAAAGACAAAATGAACCAGAAAGTAAAAAGAACAATAGTATATATGGATAGTAATAAAATCAAGCAACCAGCATATAATATATGTAGAAGTGTATGCATGTACTGAAGCTAAGAGTTACTTCATTACGCCCTCCAAAGAAAGACAGAAAACAAGGTAGTGCTTCTATAAATGAGAAGGAAAAGGGGTGGATCCAAAATAAACTAGGAATAGATGTGTTTAGTCATCAAAGCCTTCCCTCTCCTAACTAGTACTCTACAGCAAGACTACTCATATAAAGTGTATCTATCTAAAAATTTAAATAACTCCTACATGATATTCAAAACTATCCTCAAGACTAATATGGAAATTTGCATCTATGCCGGTAAATTAATGATGACATACTTTACAACATTATGCACTTTGAGATTTGGGACACAGATATCAAACAGCAAGTCATTTAAGAAATAAAATCAACAATAAGCTCTGGGCAACAACGGTTAGGGAGAAAAGGACTAAGGTTTTAACCTAGATCAAAAGCACTTAATATGTTTATAGTAACATAAATAATACCTGCACGAGATGTCTCACTTGCAGCCGTTTCTCGATATCTCCTATTAACAGCATGACTGTGAGAGCGATTAATTCCTCTACTACCCACTTCGTCTGTTGCAGATATTTCAGAGATCTCCTCTTCATCCAGTGATGATACAACAGATGCCCCTTTTTCTTTTGGGACCTTGAATCCACCATCAGCCTTTGATACTCCACGTTTGGCGATAGCAAGGGCATCTAGACCTGTGACAGACATTGAAGAATCCTCAACAACAAAAACCTAGGGATTGGATGCAGAAATACTCCCACAATAAGAAAGAAAAAGAGACCGAAACGGGTGGAAGTCCAGAACAATCAGAAGTAAAGTTTCTGGATCTACTACGGATCAACTCAAAGTTCCTGATTTTTGTATCTTTTTAATTCTAAAGTTCCTAAATAGTGAAATACATAATACCTACATGACTACAATGTAATAATTGATTGCAATTCGCCAAACATTGTTTATTGAAGTAGGTGTAAATGCAAGAATCGCGAATCCACCATTTCACAAGAACTCTAAGAGAGTGATGTCAAATAAAAGTGGGAAGGAAATGTAGCTAAAACATATCAGAAGTTGCAAAACTGCAAGAGGGTAAGACCATAAGTTCAAGTTGCAGATGATTTTATCTACACAGGACGTATAACTATTAATTGATAGAAGCCATGACATTAGATGATCGGGAAAATATTTGAAGGTGTAAATACAGAACCTAGAACATTAAAATGGATGTCACAACAGAATTCAAACAGAGTGATCTTGTGACAACAAGTTGGGTTTAAATGATAAATTGACAATCATAAGTAAAAAAAATACGTGAACTCAAAACCATACCTAAAAGAGATTTTCGCTCGGGAGCTCTAAACACCACTCTATCCTTCCCAGGAAGGAATAATCCACCACTACTGTTCTTATCAGGTTCCAACGTCACTGTAGTCTTATCAGATCCAATGATGAGCCCGACGTTACCTTCTTTTTCCTAAATAAAAAAGAAGCAAATACATATTTTATGCACAAGTCACAACAATAAACACCAACACATAACCAAAGAAGCAAAGCAATTCAAACACTAACCTCCATATTAAGCTAACACACCAACACTAAAGTACCTTCAGCAATGCCACCTGAATAGGAAAAAGGATTAATTTCAAGAATTCAGAAAAGTACCCAATTAACCATAAACCCTAAAATTAACCTTGGCGCATAAACCCACAAAAATACTTAACATCCTACAAATTTTATGAACTTGATTAAATTTGAGAAATTCCTATCAATTAAACATTGCACAGTAACACAAATTAAGCAAAAATCAGAGTTCAGTATACAACCCATCAATTGAAATAATTTAGATTAAGTATTAAATCAATATAAACCATAACTTATATTGATTGCGAAAAAACAGTCAAACATAGATGAAGCAGCTAGCCAAAAATTGTAATGCAGAGAGCCAATTGAGTCAGCCATTGATATAAGAATATGATGCCTATAAAATTGCACAAGGACTAATTGGATCATGACACCAAGTTCCTACTTCCTAGGCTGCCCAAACTCAACTCCCCCGTTTCAACAGTTACAGAAAGAGTTGTAAAATTACTCCAAAGCATCACTGTCGTTACAAATTTACTCAATTTCACTGTTTGATTTTTTAATTGTGAAGAAGAAAGGGCTGAGTTTCGAATTGAGCGAGGGTCACTGAACCCAAAATCTCAAATTGAACGAAACCCAAATCGCATAATTTAAAAACCCTAATTCAAGATCCTGGACTTTGAGTTCCAAACATACAAAAACCAAACAATGACCAGAACCCACATACGAATCAGAGAAAATTAGCCCAAAACGCCCATTGAGGAGAGAGCATAGCAGCACTTACCGGAAAAATCGTTACGGCGAAGAAAGGGAGAAGCTAAATCCGATTGGGATTGGGTGTTGCGGCGAACTGCGAGCTTCGTTGAGGTCTGTTGCGGCGAACTGCGAGCTTCGTTGAGGTCTGCTGTGGCTGAGAAAGGAAGGACCAGAGTCACGGAAGAAGAAGGAAGATACAGAATCGGGGTAGAAGAAAGAAACCCAGAAAGGGTTTTATAGCTTGGGCTTCTACAAGACCCAAAAAAATCCCAAGTGAAAAAAAAGCCCAAGTGAAAAAAGAGCCCGAGCAAAAATAAGACTTTTGTCAAGCACCGATCTTGGGCTCGAGCTGAAAACTGAGAAGACTTACACTATTCGACTATTTGTTTTTCTTTTATATATGGTGTTAGAATATTAGAGCATGTAAAACGGGGGGAGCATGAAGCGAAGCCGGTGCGGGCTGCGGGG
>JAYMSV010000803.1:0-14885 GCA_036897745.1 Erodium moschatum | reverse complement strand
GGATGGAAAAGTGGACGGAAGGGGGTTTTAGTTAACAAATGCAAGTTCGAGGTAGGTATCGGTTAATTTTAAACTTCGGGGTAGATATCGGTTGTTTCGCAAAACTTAAGGGTATGTATCTGTAATTAACCCTAAATGAAAAGATAAAAATATCGGTATCACGAGAAATTTCCAAGCCAAGTCTAATCACTTATGAGTTTCTAAATATATAAATAATCAGCTTTAAGCCAAAACTTCACTAAAACACTAACTGGGATTTGATCAAGAAGCTTAAAGCAGTATCAAAAGAACTATTTTCTTTTTGCACCACTCGAGTCCCAAAAGGAAAATTGAACTTGTGCAGCAAATTATAATAAATATGTAGAACTGAAGGTGAATAGTATGATAGATCGAAAATACGACAACATTAGCAGTAAATGAAAAGATTAAAAAAAATTACCTTGACGGGAAATGTGCCGTTGGGTAGCTTAGTAGTCAAAAGCTCCCTGAGTCTCCTAATGGCCTTGACCTTATTGGCTAAGATATCGAGTAAAGGCAATAGCTCCTCTGTTTTCAGAGGAAAATCTGGAGTCAACCACAAGACGGGTCTCAAGCCCTTTTTGTACTCACTCTCGTTCTTAGTCTCACCGGGTGCACCCTTTTTCTTTTTCTTCTTTCCGTTTTTGTCCTTTCCCTCCTTTGGAAACTCGGATGATGGTTTAGTCTGATCGGATGATTTTTGGTTGCTACCTTCGGGAGCTAGCTTGGAAAACTTCTTTACAATCTTAGAATCATCTTGATCTTCACCTCCATTCTTCGAACCCTTCTTGTTCCAACCAAACCAAGCTTTCTTCTCCTTCACAACACCGTTGGGTTCACTATTTTCATGATCCTCATCCTCGCAATGACCATCCGAATTTCCCATCCGAAGTGCTGAATCTAACTGCAATCGTTCTTCAGCTGTCAACACATCATCATACTCTTCATTCCCACCACCATTCACTGCTCTTTCCTCATCATCCACTGCAAAAAGCTCCTCATCAGTCATGGCACCGGGAACCCGCCTAGATTTCACACTCACCATCACATGAAGCATATCGAAAACCTTAGCCTTCCAGTTCCCGACCATCTCAGTCCTCTCTTGCCGCCTCCAATTGAGATGAGGAACAAGCTCAGCCTGTGTAACATCGATTCCTGGCCTATACATATTGGTCTGGGACATCAAGGTCACCTCATGCGCAACTTCAGCTTCGGTTGGTTGAGCACCGGCTCCTTCCAAAGCATTTGTGATTTCCTTCTCTTTATGCGAAAGAACGATCAATGACCC
Organism: Erodium moschatum; assembly: GCA_036897745.1. Taxonomy (NCBI): domain Eukaryota; kingdom Viridiplantae; phylum Streptophyta; class Magnoliopsida; order Geraniales; family Geraniaceae; genus Erodium; species Erodium moschatum. Next base: position 13,579 of record JAYMSV010000803.1, on the reverse strand, counting down.
GGGTGCCAAAGAAACACTACCATCATCGGATTTATACCCTTCCCCAAGAAAGAGGAATGTTTGATCCGACCTTTGGATGCGAAACCCATCAAACCCAGCAAGAGTCATATCAGCACGAAGATTAGAACCACGCTTCCATATACGATAAGTATCTGACGGGGCTATCCGACCGATAAAGGGTATGACCGAGCTCTCAAAATGGAAAGTTATTTCCATGTAAAAATCTCGGATCCTAGAAGCTGAGGCAACGATTCTGGGAAGTCTCCTGCACCATTTGGCCCACGCAAGGGGTTGGTAGTGACGTGCGATGATCATAGCTATAGCTTCTTCCCGGGTGCACACTGCTTCCTGGAGAGCACTCCAACCATTTTCGTTCTGGAGACTCCAGTCTGCACCTGCAGCCATTAAAATTTCAGCAGAGGTGTGGTCGCGCAACCTTACTGCAAGGTGAAGAGGAGTTTCACGGCCAGGAACATCACGCCGATCAATGACAGCTGAAACAGCATCGGCTTGGAGCTCAGCAGAAATCGATTCAGCTTCGGTGTTAACTTCACCGGCTTTGGCAAGTGCAGGAAGCCCGGATACAATGTTCTTAAGAGCAGCATAATCACGGCGTGCAACTGCTAAGTGCGCAGGACTGTGGGCATACTTAGAAAAATCCTCCATTGCTTCCTTTGTAGTACAAGAACTTACTCCATCTTTTCACAATCACTCAGCTTATAATTTCAGATTGAGACTCGGATTCACAATTCAGAAACAATATTTAACTTCTAGGGTTCAACAAGCTACAAAAAGCCTACCTAAATCAGGACCCTAACCTCCTCTAGCACTACTATGATTAGTTCAACTTCAAATTCACCTCTCTTTCACAGAAACACCTCCAAATCAAACAATTCCTCTAAAACCCCTAGCAAAGCTTCAAAACCTCCAGTGTTCCCAAATTCAAAATCCCACAAATCCTCAAACTTCAAACTTCCGAGTTACTTCAAAAATCCAAACCAAACAGTGTGCTCCATTGCAGCATACTGAAGATAATAACAAGGCCCAAATCTGTAAAAGTACCAAAATTCCAAAATTTTCAAAATACCCTAAATTACAAATCCAAAACCAATCCTACTAACAATAATAGAGTTGCAGATATTTACACTGTAAAAAAAACGCAACAACAAAAGGAAGATTCAAACACGAAACATTCCCTTCACCTCGTCCATTTTCTCGGCAACCAAACAGAAAATTATCAGGTAAAGGACAATTTACCTCAGAGAGAGTGCTGCGAACACGAAACTGAACCCGATCGGTTGGGGCTTTTGCTCGATTCCACGCCCTCTGCTACAGATTTGACGAACCAGCGAAGGAGAGGACGAATCGGGACGGTCGATTCGGGTTGGAGAGATTGGATCTAACAGTCAGAATCTTCTCTCGTACTTGCTCGCCATTAAATGCTGACACAACACGGACTCACCCAACTCAGTCCCAACTCGGTCCCCGACTCAGATCCCTCTCTCTCTCTCTCCCTCTCTCTCTCTCTCTACTGTGTCTCTGTCTTTCGCTGTCTTTGTGTTTTCAGCCCCTTCTTCGCTTTTGCTTTTCTCGCTCTTCGGCCACCATTTCTAGAGCGAGAGCAAGTTAATGCCCTCGGAGTTGGAATTAATTACCTTTTTGCCATCGCTTTATTGGAAATTTATACGTTTTTAGTTCTTATGTAATTAATTGATATAGTACTCAGGAACCAACAAATTGATGGATTTACCTTAAATAGATTATTTCTTCCCTTTTCTGATTTATTGTCCTAATAAATTGAGATAATTGCAAAAAAAATGTATTCAAATAATTGAATTTGTTGTGTATTCTTTAATAATAATAATAATTAAAAAAATATCTCTAAATTTGTATTTTTGTTATATTTCGCGTATATTTGTTTTAAAAATGCATGACCTTTTAAGAATGTTCAATTTCATCGATTTTTTAGACGTGCGGTTTTTCCCATAAGGTAACTTATCGTTTTGAATCACATTTTCAATGCACTTTCTTGCGATTGACATTTAAAAATGATCTTTAAAAAAACCAAAACATTCTGAATTTTCATCTTTCTTGCCTTTCCTTTGAAGATGCAAAAGAGAAATCATAATTCAGGGTTTTAGTTATTTTATTTTTTTATTTTTGAAGGAGTAAAATTATTATCATTTCAAACAAAGTTGGTGAAGAGTGCAACTTAGACTATCCAAAATGGAATTAGATCGAATCTGTTTAATCCCGATCTAATTAGGTTAAAAATATGAAAAAAGTAGGTACGATTCGACCCGAATCGTGGGTCTATAGTTCTTGATGATGCAGTAGGAATAGACCCGAATCTGCTGACCCATGCAACGTGGCAGAATCGCCGCACCTTTTCTGTTTTCCCTCACCGAAATGTCACCACGTGTCGCGCTAGGATTCGTGTGGTCAACACCGCTTCGAAGGACTTGCGAATCTGCAGATTTGTAGACCGTCTAAGACGGATTCTCCGAATCGACTAGACACTAGACTCAGATTCACAAATCAACAGAGTGAGTCGTGGCATTTTCCTTTTTGGGATTATCAAAAAACAAGACTACAACTTGTAAAAAATAGATACCTCATGGCACTTTTTTGCCATTGTCCATTAATCAAACCCATAAATAAAATTCATGTGATAATTATTTTATTATAATCCATTCAATCTAACATCTCCATAACAAAAATGACAAAAAAAACAAAACTAAATATTAAAAGTAACAAACTGAAATTACATACATAACATTACCAAATTACAACAAAATGGATACTAGAGGACACTATTTTGAACCCTTCTTAAGGTTCTAGCTCATTTCCCAAGAATAACAAGTGTAAATAAATCCAGTAATATAAGAACTTAAAACTGAGCAAATTAATGTATAAGCAACCAAAATTTGAACACAAAAAATCAGAAAATGTATTAACAAAAACAGCAACAATTTAATTAGAAGAAACCAATTAGACACCAAACAAATAAAAAAAAAGGAAAAAAAAATGAAGACTCAATATAAGTTATATCTTACAAATATGGAAAGCAAAAAAATGACTAAAATGCCCCTGATCTACCTTAACCCGATCTCCGGTGACCACTTCTCGAACGAATTTTTCGTAACGACGAAATGGCTCTGCCTTGTTGAGTCTGCATATAATGCCCCAAAAAATTCTTTGCTGCCAATATATATATTTAGTAACACACTCAGCATGGCCAAAGCTTCGGATTTGGATACATACAGTGAAGCGTACACAGTTCCAGCGGAGTCTCTTAGCTCGGTTGGCCAGTTTAGAAGAAGAGTTCAGAGCTTTTCTGTTGATATCTGCAGGAAAAAAAAAAACGGATTTGTCGGAACATAAATCAAAGTTCTTGAGCATTTCGAGTTACAGTCGATATAAATTGGAGCATTCACCTAACAATGGAGTCAGTTTTGGCAGGATAGTTACCTAAAGGGTATATTGCACATAACTACCTTCATGAATTGCCCACGAACACATGAACCCGTTGCAAGGTTTCCACAGAAACGAGTACCCTTATGAATTTATATGTGTCACCATCGTACAAAATAGACAGAAATCACCAATAATTTTGATTTTTTTTTGTCACGTGAGTGTGAGCTTTAAAATACCACAAAACTATTCACCCTCACACTTCACTCTTCTGATTTTAATTTGATTCGGTTCTTAGAATCTTCCACGGAAACATATTGAAATCGGAAGACTAAAGTATGGGAACGAGTGGTTTTGGGATGTTGTTAAATTGTGACAAAAAATCCAAAATTTTGATAGTTTCTTGTATATTCTGTATGATGGTGACATGTGTAAATGCATAAGGGTAGTCATGTGTCTTATGTGTTAGAGAAAATTTACTATGGGGTCATATACGGGGTCACAATTCATAAAGGTAGTTATGTGCAATTTACCCTTACCTAAATGGACCATGAAGTATTAGAAAACGACCTATCTAGTCCCTAAACTAAAAATATGCCAATTTCGCCTACTTGGGTTGGCCTGGTGGTCAGATAGATCTTTCCCCTCCTTGAGATGAGAGGTTCGAACCCAATGGGTACATCTGCTTGGGTGCAGGTTTGAGTGAGGTTAGGAGTTAGACAGGCTAGATTGGGAACCCGCTTTCTTGCTGATAAAAAAAGAGTTAATATATTCTGAAATTGTAGCTTAAATTTGAGGCTTTCTTACCTAATTGAAACGTTTAGAATGGAGCCTCAAGCGATTCATCCCAAACTTCAGCACTCCCATTGGAGGCATCTTCAACATCTTCTTCCATCGAAAGTCTGATGTATTCTCTATGTGCAAATCGATCCCACTCTGTCAAGGTCGGGTTCTCACGCTCCTGCATATTACAACCCATAAACAAGTTACCAACTTGTTCAATGTGATCCCAACCTTTACCTTTTTAAAGGGTAAAATCGTCATTTTGAAACAACATTACACGAAGTACAAACTAAAAGCATTTCATGTACCTGGCGGATGAGGAACGGATCACGAGTTTCGAATGCCATGAATTTATTGAGGTTGAACAAGATATTGAAAACACTTCCCGAGAGTTTTCCACCTTTTAGATCATGCAGTGTGATGTAGCTTTCAATCTGCAAGAAAGAAAATGATCAAGGGGAATACAAAGTTCGGTTTTCGGTCTTGATTTCTAAACAAAAATGTGCAACAAAAAGACAAGTTCAGGGAACATTTTTGCAATTATCAAAGAAGATGGCTACAAGTTGCAAAAATTGAATACTTGAGGGTACCTTTTTGCAATTTTCCCAATAAACTATAAATTGTAAAATCCAAACACAAGTAATAATACGAAGTCCAATATTTTGATATTATTCAATATGAAAATAGGCCAGTCTTATTCGGTCGGTTTCAGGTTTTTTCTGTCGGTTTTCCGTTGATAAACAAAACGCCTCAAAAAGAGTTGATTTAAAAAAAAAAAATTGGTTCTGGATGGGTCGGTCTCATCAGTTTTTCAGTTCGGCGGTTTTTGTGCTCGCCCCTATTAAGGGGCAACTAATAATCTGAAAGACTTGAACTATCCTAGGAAGTACGGCAACAATCTAATCGGACCCTAAATACTCGATTTCTAGCAGTGAAGTAGGGTCACCTAGCTTCGAAAAGGAGGGCAAGCAAAACCAAGCCCAAGATGTTTCAAGAAACGGCTTTTCTAGAAGTGGCACATCAATAGTACATGTAACCAATGAGAAGCAGAGAATACTCTTCTGAGAACAATCTTTCAGTATGCAACGAATTAAACAAGGGAAAACACTATTTACACCCCCTCGACCACCTTTGATTCTCAAAAATACCCCTTAAAGGTGAGGGGTTATCGGCAACACACTGTCACCTTTCGTTATTAGTGAAAAACCCGCGGATTCACACTGAATAGTTGATGGTTTTATCAGGAACACACTATCACCTTTCTCATATATCAGTGGCTTTTTGGAACAAAATGGACGGAAACCATGGTTTTTTGATGAATAACGAAAGGTGACAGTGTGTTACTGATAACCCCTCACCTATACAGTATGTATTTGAGAGCCAGAGGTCGCCAAAAAGTTACCCTAACAAACAAAAAATGGTACAGAACAAAATAACATAGAGCGAACCTGAGGTCCAATCATGTCAATTATCTGACAAAGTATATCCTCAAACAGGACAGGCTCTTGCGCCATGCATTCCATACGATGCAACTGCTCCTCGTAAAAAAATTGCATTTCGTTCCTAGTCAAGACCCCATTCCCATCTAGATCAATGCATTTGAACCTATGGACACAAGTGGGAGAAAAATTACAAGTCATAGAAAGCAAAGTATGGGATATAAAGAATTTAGCTTGCCCAAAATAAATATTTTAATCGGATTATATTAAAAAAAATATGGAGTAAAGAACTAGTGCAATTATTATACAGAAATAGTGTAAGGGTATACAAATTCTCATGTATGATTATTATTGCATAACAAGAAAACTTACCAAGAGTATGTTGAGGATCCAAAATGGTAAATTAATAAAATTAGAATAAAGTAATAAAACAAATCAGCCCTATCAGTGGAGAATTACCAAAACTCAAGACTAGGCTCGGATGATTTATCCTCTTCAGAAAGTATGAAGTAAACAAAATCTTCATATCCCATCTTTCCCTCAACTTTACTAGTGAACTTTCTTGCAATCTGAAGATATATTAAAGCATGTGTAAGAAGGATTTAAATATATATAGGGGAAATATCTACTGTAAACCATTCTAAAAATGTAAAGTTTAAACTGGTCTGAACTAAGAGAGGGAGAATAGTCATAGAAATAAAAGATCGTTTCCACAAGTATTGGATATCCAAGTATCACATGAACGAGACGAACCTGAGAAAATATTCTATCAACGATCCTGTAGGTAAGTGCATGATTACCATATCTGATGAGGTTCTCTTTATCTATCAAGAAATCATGATCCGTATCCAGTTCCCAAAACTTGCAGTATATAACATAAAAATGTTCGTACGAGAAGTATCTGCAGCAAACATCAAATACCAAGTATATATGATATATATATATAGTAAACACCAACGATAAAAAGTACGGCATTTATGTAAGGGATATGAAAATCTGGATTTTTTTTTTGTTTTTTACTAATTATTTTTTAAATCTAAATTGTAAGGATAAATCGTCATTTTTATACAAGTTGCAACAAAAAGACAAGTTCAGGGTACTTTTTTGCAATTATCAAAGAAAAGGGCTACAAGTAACGAAAAATGAATACATTAGGGTACTTTTGTGCAATTATCCCTAATTATTAAATGAAAAATAAAGTGGGTTCAGACAGTACATCTACCTCAATACTTTGTTGATGTCCTCTTCCTCGTCTGCATGTTGCATTGCATCTATTAAGTTTCCACGCTTCAGCTCCCTGAGGGTAAGATGGCCAGTGCCAGATCTATTTATGTGGTAAAATATTCTGTATATCACAGTTTCAGCTGGGCCATAAACGCAAAAATTTCATGTCAATTTATATCTATCTTACACACATTTAATACCAATTAACTTAGATGTAGGCTTAGTAATATCAGGAGCCACACTGGATACAGTACTCATTGGTCATTGCTCAGCCAGATGTGTGGAAGAAACATAAAACACAAGTCAAGAGCTAGAAGATTCTTCTTAACTATATACCAAAAGAATTTCCATCAAAGATACTGCAGTTTTCAAACCCTTTTAACCTAACCCATTAATACCTACACAGTTGTTTGTCGTAATTTAAGCATGTAAGTAGGAAAACCAAGAGTACTGACAGAGAACTATAACCGTAAAACTACAATCTCGACTCAACCTGAGCTGAGCTAAGAAAATTAATTTCTAATCTTGATTTTCAGACTCAGGTTAAATTCAGACGGTTTTTCAGGGAGGCTACGGTTCTCAGTTGTTTTCACGATTTCAGGAAGTATGTAGTTAATCCACCAAGCTAATTGTTTGAAGTTGTTTTATAGCCTTGTTACAACAGTTTTTATTCGCCTAAGGTTTCTATAAGTTCCATTTTGGGGGGGCTTCCATGGGCTCCTTCTCTTTTTTCCTTTCACTTTTCCCTTTAGGTGTGGGTGTCTTTCTTAGTATAAAGCTTTAATCATCATAGCAATTCAGAATTACAGATATTATAACCTGAAATATTTTCATACAAAATCAAATAGGCAGTATTTCCTGATCCAAAAACTGAGTTCATTTCCATCAGCTTGTGAAATATACAATTTGATGCATCTTTTATTCAGTCACTCGTGCGAAAAAACTAAAAAGGTAAGCAATCAGATATTCATATGAGGTTAACTAATAACTAAGAAAAAGAACCAAAAAGATTCAGAACAAACCATATCTTTCCTGAAACTCAGGTGTACTCTGTAAGAACTCCAACCCTGGATGAGTAGCCAAAAGTTCTCTAAGTACAGGTTTGAAGTCCTCCTGAAATCAAGTTCATAAACATTTTTAAAGGCTATGTTGCTAAGGGTTTGATGCTGACAACATAAATCAGTTGACGTTGACAATGTCTGTGATCATTGATCTCTTACTTCATCAAGATACAGTATAAGTAGTTACATCACTCAGATGGAAAAAGAGGGGAAACAATATCAATACCAATATACAAGGAAATGGCAAGAAGATAAAAGACACTACCTGCGTAAGGTACTTGAGATCCGGTTGCTTTAAAATTTTATATATTTGGGTTGCTGTATCCACCGTCAACATGTTATCATTGACCCAATAATCAACAAATGCATCCCTGACAAGAAAGTTAAGGAAACATATGTGAAACATAAGTAGCAATGGATGACAGAACTAGGAACAAATTTCCAGCCACACTTAATTCGCACAAATTTAATTGTATTTCTATAAATCTGAGCTGCAAATATGTTACTGTTGGCCTTCAACTAAACATTTATTGATATAATAATAAATATATTGGGTGAATGTTGAAATGTGAGAAATAAGAACCTTCCGACAAGCCTACATGGAAAATATTGCTAATTAGAACAAAATCAATTACTATCAGAAACCTTCATATAGTAAGATGATTGCCTAGATTTATATTATTATTGCAATTTCTTATGATGCTATGATTATATGATCAATTCATAAGATTGGTACTATCCCTTTAGATATTATTTCTCTGTATCTAGGTTATTTCCTTTCTGTTTGTGGGGTAAATGAATAACAAATTGGGTAAAACTAAATATTAACAAGTACACTCAAATCCATAGCCTAACTTCACCAATATAATAAGGTAAACAGATCATACACAACCTGCAACAGATGCATTAACTAAAGATAGTTTTCCCACAAAAACAATGTGCTACCACTGTGAAGAATGTTATGTAGAACTCTGTTTAAGGAAACAAAACCTAACTTTTCATGAATCCATAATATGCATACCTTGTCACAAAGCCAGTATTATTAACATCAATCTTTTTGAAAATGGCTATGGAGAAGAATGATGGAAGCTTGCAGATTTCCCTAGTAACTGCTTTGAATTCTGACAGAACCAGATAAAGTATAAAGATGTAAATTTTAAAAGGATCAAAAACCGCACATGCACCACATAGTCACATCTTACCATGTATCTGTAATCCATCTGGATGAGTTAGGAAATACTGCTTCACTCTAAACAAGCATTGGTCTTTAAGTTCATTAGGAGGTGGTCGGCCATTTTGAAAGTAAAACTGCAAATATTGAACAGATCATATTAGACTTTGCAAAAACAATATCTATATGGAAACAAGCTTTTCAGCTTTATAAGAAATAAGTGATCTTGATAAAAATAAATCCGCATAGTAATGCCATCAGATCAAATAAATAGGATAATTGGGGATTGTCACACCTGAGGTATCACTTCTCTCACTGGCTCACTCACTACTTTCAGAGGAGAACCCAAATGAGAAGGGCCAACCCTCTGCTTCATTATGCGGGGAGAACCGGATGAACTCCTTGGTGAAAGTGGGGGTGTACTGCCACCAGGAAACATAGATGGCAAAGAATTGCCCATTGAAGTACTTCCACCAGAAGAATTTACATTGACATTCAAGGGACCGCCTGTTTTGGCATCATTAACCAATGATGTCACCTACGAATAGAGAAACATATAAGAAATCGTAACAAATAGAATATATATTACCTTTCACTTCTGTAATGTAAAAAAAGAAAGAAAGAAAAAAGCAGGAACTTCTATCTTGCAAAGGCAGGATCAAAGTATTAAGTTTACTGCATCGTAATCATCATAACTGACAGACTATTCACGTCATATGTAAATCCATTTCACATTTTAAATAGCAAATCAAAACATTTTTGCATAACTAGAATAATTCATGAAATAAAAATTCTAAAAAATGTAACCGAAGGGGGCACCATAATTGCTTGGGCCTCAAATTTATATTACTTTGATGGTAGTAAGTTCGAAACTGTTTAGCGGGGTGGAAAAGTTATGGATTAGCAAAGCTATATCCTACTATCAAGGTTCTAAATCATGGCAACAGTCAACACGCGGTGAGGTACCAATTAAGGATATTTCAACTTAACGGGGCGATATCGGAAAATCACGTTTTGTAATACATATATATAATATAAGTAGAACTAATACTATATAAAAATAATAACATCAAATATATGTGCAATTGGTTCTTTCTTTCCATTGGGGGGAGACTTGTGAGAAGTGGAGAGCTACAAAGTCTATCACACAAATTGGCAACCATATATACCGTGGTATCCGATAAATCCCTTTTTTGCAACAAAATGTCGATAGTGATTCAGGTTCGAGCCAATTTTTGTTTGTTTTTATGAACTCTTATACTAGGTTTACAACCAACTAAACAAAGATACATTCTACACAAGGGTCACTCCCTAAACTGTTATTGGGCCATTATACGTTTCCCATATCGAATTGTTTAAATCATTTCCATTCTTAGCCATTCGTATCAAAGCATGAATGAATAAACTACCATATCTATCTAACATGACATCCATGCAAACAGACATACACACATGAAGATCAAACACGCCACAACATTTCAAATACCACATTTCCTAAGCAATCAGAAAACTACAGTTTCCCTAAGCCGTAACCCATACACTAGAAGCTGTCAAGCAATCAAATACCAATCCAATTCGACCAAATACTCATTCAAATCAAAAATCTAGGAACACCCATTTATCAAAATCGATCAATTAACGAACGAGTACCAGACGATTCGACTCAGGAAGCGAGAGCCACAGCTCAAAGAGCTTCTGGGCGAATTCGGGATTCGTCTTGATCGCCAAAGGTGACACCTCCGGGAGCTGCAACAGCTCGGCGTCCAGGGACGCCAAATCAGCAACAACGGCCTCCATGCTCATTACGGCGAACTCGTATCTCTCATTCACCGGACCAAATCCAGATCGGAGGAATCGGATTCAAAATTGAAGCTCGGGAAGCTAGCACTTTCGAACAAACCCTAGATCTCCATCGTTAGGGGAAAGTGAGAGGGTGATTTTTTGGAGGAAAGGAGAGGACAGGGGTGTTTGGGGAGCGAGAAAGAGAGAGAGAAAAAAAATGAATGGAGAGCTCGATCGATGCGATTTAAGAGGCGAAGTGTTGAGCTACAAAATTGCAGAGATTTGAGTAAAAAGAAGAGAGAAGGAGAGAGAGGATATGTAATATAGTAACACCTGTTCTTCGTCACGTGCTTCGCGCGTGACTTATTGATGTTTTGTAATAAATCATATGATCGGTCACATCAATTAAATCGCTCATGATAGTTTAGTGTAAACAATAAAATCCCATGATTTGCTAATGTGGCATACTAATGCCAACAGGTCAATTTAATGGATCTAATCGTCCTGAACGATTAAAGTAGTGCGACGGATCATACGTCATTACGTATCGGATTGAGACGAAGTTTAGAAAGTGTCAAGTTATCTTTTTGTGAAAGCAAATGATTTCTTGGTGAAGTGCTTGAGGTGGATGGTGACTCAACTTATTGAAGCATCTGTTTCTCGAGGAATCGAATTCGAGAATGAAGCAATCTGAAGAACCCAGTTCAACATCTTTACTAAGTATTCTTGATGAACGTTTGTTGAGCTTGGCGGATGAAGAATCGAAAAATGTTCCGCTGACTCGGGGTCACATAATTCGACGACGAGTCCATGAAAAAAAAGATCAAAGGGCCAATCGAAACTAAAGACTTCGAATACGACCAGAGGCGACATGAGTAGTATGACATCGAGATTACTTGAAGGCAATACAAAAAAAAAGTGTTTTATTGTACCCACAATGGAGGAAGGAACATCAGCGCTGATATTAAAATTGTGGTCTTTGATCGAGCCTTAACGCCACGACTATGTCTCGACTTTCGATATGTACGGTTGAACAGTTACATCGAAGTTCGAGTATTCCATCTAATAAGGAAAGCTCGATCTTGAACATCACCGTTGATATTAAAAGTGTGGTCTTTGATCGAGCCTTAATGCCACGACTATGTCTTGACTTTCGATATGGAAGGTTGAACAGTTACGCTGAAGTTCGAGTATTCCATCGGATCAGACAAGCTCGATCTTTGGTCGCGCCTCAACATCACGATTATGTTTCGACTTTCGATATATAAGACCGTGAACCCTTGCGTCGAAATTCGAGTATTCCACCGAATCAGGAACCGTTGTAGGTTTCTTTGTAAGCATAAGTAATGGTTAGGACAAGATTCAAAGAGACCAAAAGCATGGTTAAAAGACCGTTTTTGTTCGTTCAAGGTAAAGGAAGGAAATTGGGGGCCCAATAATAGTCGTTTCAACCTCTCTGTGGGCCAAAGTAGAGGAAGCAGATTGGGGGCCCAACAACAAGGTGGGCTTGGCATAAAATGATGTCAAAAAATCGCTAGAAGGAGGGGTCGAACCTCCGACCTTGTGGTTAACAGCCACACGCTCTAACCAACTGAGCTATTCCAGCTGACATGTTCAGAATTGGAAAGTAAATTAAATTATATATATATATAAGATGACCTTGGGTCCAACTTGGCTGTTGAGATTCTTATTATCAGATACAGAAGATGATACTCAAAGATTCAATTAGAACTTATATATCTTTAACACGCGATTTCACGAACAAGTCCATAGCAGCCTATTAAAACAGCGATAAATGCTTTTATAAAACGTAGAAAGACCCTTTAAAGATTATAAGACAACCAGATACACAATTAGTATTTTGGACGTTGTAATACTCGATTTCATGTTCATGAGATAATCCGACTCTGATATTATATTAGAAGACCGTTTCTAATTCATTCAGGCTCACAAATGAAATGGTGTACATGTGTAACTTCTATACACAAATCGAGAAATCAAGTCATTGATTTATTGAAACTTACAATTAAAACATAACCACGACATATACAGTCTTGATGGCTATGTTGGCATCGATTGTGTTAGGGATTTCGATTTCTATTGCATACGTTTGTGTGCAAGTAGATTTCTGAGTAGAAGTTAGATCGGGAATTAGACTAAGTTCGAATATGATTTCTTTACTGCCATGGCGATCAAATAAAATAATATTGGTATATAACATTAATCAAGCTTATGATCATTTGATAAAAGTTAACGTTATGTTACAAGGCCAATGTGTCAAGTGGTTTCAAAAAGAGATACTCAAATAAGAGGTAATCAACATTCATTTGAGGAGTAAATTTCGGTTTAGGTACGTAATAGGCTGTATGTAATTAATTAGCTATGCCCGTAAGTTATGTATTTAAATTCAGATTATTGAGTCTTTGTTTTTCTTGAGTGAAGAAAGACGGGTTTCATTAATTTTCATGAAGAACAATACATTGTAGTACATCTAAGGAACAAGTTCCCTGACCACTGAAGAACGGACATAAAACCAGTCTCCCTAGCTAACCAAGAAGATATTACATTCACAGTTCCTTTAACAAATTTGAGAGCATTCCCTCTTTTTGAAGAAACAGTAGATTACGGGACTGAAGAAACTGATGGAGACCGCTCAAGGTGTGGCCTAAACGCTGCTTGATCCCATGAAGAGGACGCGTTCTGCC
>JAYMSV010000802.1:0-14888 GCA_036897745.1 Erodium moschatum | reverse complement strand
GGAAAGGTCGTCCACGGCGAGGTCGATGTGACGAACCTTGGGATGCAAGATAAGAAGATGCTCATGGAGAGTATACTCAAGGTCGTTGAGGACGACAACGAGAAGTTTCTCCGGCGACTCCGCGACCGTACCGATCGGTAAGTAACTGATTCTGATTTCGTTTCTTAGAACATCGATTTGGTTGACTTTTTTCTTTAAAAAGCTTCTGTATCTATGGCGATTTCTGTAGAGTTGGGATTGAGGTTCCAAAAATCGAAGTGAGATTTGAGCATTTATCGATCGAAGGAGATGTGCGTGTTGGAAGCAGAGCTCTTCCTACTCTACTGAATGTTACTTTGAACACACTGGAGGTATCTACTCTTCTGTTTTTTTTTTAATTATTATTTATTTAATCAGCATGTTTTCTTCAATTTCATTGCCCAGAAATGATAAGATTTCTTACGGCTTTACGCCTATTTCTTGACATTTGGATATAGAAGAAATCAGAAATCAATCATACAAGTCACATATCAGCTTTAATTTCATGCCACAAGTCACTGTTAGCTTTAATTTCATACCAATGGTATTTGAAGAAACATGCGTCCCTTTCCTTCTGTTTCTTTTCCCGTGGAATGAAACTACAGTGTAACAGTCACCATTTCCATTTCTGAAATTTGGAATGTCTCCTACTCTTCAACCTTAATGGTTTTGGAAAGTTACATTTTTGACTTTGACATTTTTGCTATCACCTTCAGAGTCTCACATGGTCTACATGTGTATAAAAGTATCAGATTAATAGCATGTTTGGGTCTCCACCTATCAGTCCAAAGTTTTAGATACGAGTCGTTTTAACATGATTTTTACAATGTTGTCTTGTTTGGGGTCACCCCTGCATACTGAATTGATGGGAGGTGACAGAGTTCCCATTGAAAAAAGCTTAATCGAAAGACATGTGCCATCAATTTCTTGATTAAACAGAAAATATGGTTGGATTTTACTGATTATTCATCAATTTTCTCTGATCATGAAAATAGAGTATCCTGGGATTGATTCGGCTTGCCCCATCAAAAAAGAGAAAAATAAACATACTTCAAGATGTGAGCGGAATTGTCAAACCATCAAGGTAATATCTCAGCACATAATAAACAATTTGCTTTGCTTTCAAGATGTTATTCCTTGCCCTGTATTTGATCAAACTGATCTTTCATGATAATGTATTGTTATAATGTTCTGTTCTTATTGACAGGTAAGTTGATTTCTTATTTTCGCTGGATGTTATTCCTCGCCTTGTATTTGGTCGTACTGATATATTAATTTTCAGGATGACCCTACTTCTTGGTCCACCTGGAGCAGGGAAAACAACATTTTTACTTGCACTTGCGGCCAAACTCGATCGGGATCTAAGAGTATGTATCTAGTTGTGTTCACATTCTATAATTATAAGTTAATATCAGTGCAACATTTTAATATTTAACAACTTAATTGGGACTGTAAACAGGTTAGTGGGAAAGTCACCTACTGTGGTCATGAACTCAATGAGTTTGTTCCTCAGAGAACTTGTGCTTATATTAGTCAACATGATCTTCATCACGGAGAGATGACAGTGAGAGAGACATTTGATTTCTCTGGACGCTGTTTAGGTGTTGGCACAAGATATGACATGCTTGCTGAACTCTCAAGACGCGAGAAAGAAGCAGGGATCAAACCAGATCCTGAAATCGATGCATTCATGAAGGCCACAGCAATGGCGGGCCAAGAAACTAGTTTGGTCACAGACTATGTACTCAAGGTTTGTGGTTCGCATTCGAAGTTACCATTCAGTATTTATCAGCGTTCTGTTTAACTTGCTAATTTATGAAGAACCTTTGCAACAGATACTTGGATTAGATATTTGTGCTGATACTATGATTGGTGATGCCATGAGAAGGGGCATTTCTGGTGGACAGAAGAAGCGTGTCACTACTGGTATGTTCTATGCATTACTCAATTTGATGCATTTAGCTTATGTTTTAAATATATCATTTACATTTATTCATTACCATCCTAATGTATTTGTTTTAACTGTCTGCAGGAGAGATGCTGGTTGGACCAGCCAAAGCGCTTTTCATGGATGAAATTTCTACCGGTTTGGACAGCTCTACCACTTTTCAGATAGTCAAGTTTATGAAGCAGATGGTTCACACTATGGATGTGACCATGGTCATATCACTTCTACAGCCTGCTCCAGAGACATTTGATCTTTTTGATGACATCATCCTTCTCTCGGAGGGTCAAGTTGTCTACCAAGGTCCTCGTGAAAACATCCTCGAATTCTTCGAGTACATAGGTTTCAAATGCCCAGACAGGAAAGGAGTTGCTGACTTTTTGCAAGAAGTAACATCCAAAAAGGACCAAGAACAATACTGGTTTAGGAAGAATGAACCTTACAGGTATACTTCAGTTTCAGATTTCGTTGAAGGCTTCAGTTCTTTCCACGTTGGACAAAAACTTCTATCAGATCTTAGGGTTCCTTATGATAAAACAAAAACCCATCCAGCTGCACTAGTGACAGAGAAGTATGGTATTTCAAATTGGGAACTCTTTAAGGCCTGCTTTGCAAGGGAATGGCTGCTTATGAAGCGAAGTTCGTTTATATACATATTCAAGCTCTTCCAGATGACAATCATGTCATTGATTGCCATGACTGTGTTCTTGAGGACTGAGATGAAAGTGGGCACCATAACTGATGGAGGAAAGTTCTTTGGAGCTCTATTTTTCAGTCTGCTCAATGTGATGTTTAATGGCATGGCGGAGCTTGCAATGACAGTTTTCAGGCTTCCCGTCTTCTTTAAGCAAAGGGATTTCTTGTTTTTTCCTGCCTGGGCTTTTAGCTTACCCATATGGATCCTTAGGATACCTGTGTCATTCGTGGAATCGGGGATTTGGATCATTCTTACTTATTACACCATTGGTTTTGCGCCCGCTGCCAGCAGGTAAATGAGATTTTGATATTATAATTTCAGAGTACATTATCAATATTAGTCAGTGACACCTTCTTTGTTTCTTCAGGTTTTTCCGGCAGTTCTTGGCTTTCTTTGGTATTCATCAGATGGCCCTGTCACTCTTTCGATTCATCGCTGCTCTTGGAAGAACAGAAGTTGCTGCAAACACATTGGGTACTTTTACCTTGCTACTAGTTTTTGTGCTTGGTGGATTCATTATCGCCAAAGGTAATAAGCACTTCATGTTCTCATTCTTGAGGGTAATTGATGCTCGAGTTAAACCGTACAATATTAAGCCTCGAATCTCTTGTGTCTGCAGATGACATTAAGCCATTTATGATATGGGGCTACTATGCTTCTCCAATGATGTATGGGCAGAATGCCATAGTCATGAATGAGTTCCTTGATAAAAGATGGGATGTGGTAAGTTTCTAACTGGTATGATCTTCTTCTTAAGTATCTTGTGATCACTAACTTGCTTACATATATGTATGTATCTAATCTAATGCAGCCCAACAATGACTCTTCCATCAATGCAACAACAGTAGGACGAGCTCTTCTAAAGTCTAGAAGCTTCTTTGTTGATGAATACTGGTTCTGGATTTGCATTGGTGCACTATTTGGGTTTTCTGTTCTCTTCAACCTCTTGTTTATTGGAGCATTGACTTTCTTGAACCGTAAGTTCACATTTTTTTTATTTACATGCGAGCAGTTAAAAGTTTCAGCATTTTACAACATTTGTTCTCATTGATAACCAATTGCAGCCTTTGGAGATACAAAAGCTGTCATTTTGGATGAAGATGACGAACACGTCAAGAACTCATCTTCTAGGCACAACAGATCAGAAGGTTCAAGTCATGATCTTTCTCTATATGATCCCTTTGCTGTGCCTTTGATCGAGTTAATAATTTCTGACTCTCCTGAACAACCACAGGAATAAACATGGTGACCAAAAAATCTTCAGAAATCAGTGATTCAGCTGATCAAGTACAAAGAAGAGGAATGGTTTTACCCTTCCAACCCCTTTCACTTGCATTCAACCATGTGAACTACTATGTGGACATGCCTGCTGTAAGTCACTCCATTCCAAACACTTGCTGAAATATCCATCTTTAATAGATGTTAGTATGAGATCATGTGCAAATATTTAGTGTAACATATTTGTCATCTGTACCAGGAAATGAAGACTCAAGGAGTTGATGAAGATCGGCTTCAGCTTCTAAGAGATGTTAGTGGTGCTTTCAGGCCAGGGATATTGACGGCTTTGGTGGGTGTTAGTGGTGCTGGGAAAACAACCCTCATGGATGTTTTAGCCGGAAGAAAGACAGGAGGATACATTGAAGGAAATGTATCCATCTCTGGCTACCCAAAGAACCAATCAACCTTTGCTCGCGTTAGTGGTTATTGTGAACAAAATGACATTCATTCACCACATGTTACTGTCTATGAATCTCTCCTCTACTCGGCCTGGCTTCGTCTTGCCTCAGACATAGACACAAAGACAAGAAAGGTATTCACCAAACAAAAATTCTAGCTTGCTCCTTGTGCTGTGACTAACATACATATGTTATGTATACTATAGATGTTTGTTGATGAAGTCATGGACTTGGTTGAACTTAATCCTATAAGGGATGCTCTAGTTGGCCTTCCTGGAGTAGATGGTCTTTCAACAGAACAAAGGAAGAGACTTACCATAGCTGTTGAGCTGGTTGCTAACCCCTCCATCATCTTTATGGACGAACCAACATCCGGACTTGATGCTAGAGCTGCAGCCATCGTCATGCGTACAGTGAGAAACACTGTGGACACAGGAAGAACTGTGGTGTGCACAATCCATCAGCCTAGTATAGATATTTTTGAGGCTTTTGACGAGGTATATGTGACTCAACATAGTAACTACATAGTGTTGTTCTTGAGTTTTCTATGCATCTAAAACGAAGTTATATGATCTTGCTGCAGCTGCTTTTGATGAAAAGAGGAGGCCAAGTCATTTATACTGGACCTCTTGGTCGCCAATCTCACAAGCTAGTAGAATATTTTGAGGTGGGTATCTATAAGAGATAGAATTAAAGAGTTCTTGTTCTAAAGTAAAATTTATGTATTGAGTATATGTTACGATGTATCACAGGCTGTGCCAGGGGTTCCTAAGATCCGGGATGGATATAATCCTGCCACGTGGATGCTTGATGTCACTGCAACTTCAGTTGAGGCTCAGTTGGATGTTGATTTTGCTCAAATTTACGCCAACTCTTCTCTTTATCAGTAAGTTCGGCAATGATTTAAAACTGATAGTGAGTTCCTTACAAAACCTCATTTTTTTTCTTTCTAAAAAACACTTTCAGGAGGAACCAAACTCTTATCAAAGAGCTCGAAACGCCATCACCTGGATCGAAAGATTTGTTCTTCCCAACAAAATATTCCCAATCATTCTTGACTCAATGCAAGGCTTGTTTCTGGAAACAACACTGGTCTTACTGGAGGAATTCTCAGTACAATGTCATCAGGTTTTTCTTGACCATTGTCATTGGAGTTCTGTTTGGTTTGATCTTTTGGGACAAGGGCCAACAGACGTACGATCTCTTCTCTCTTCTTTTCGATTCTGTAACATTGCCATGATTATTATGCAAAGTTATTCTGATGGAGAAACTGATGTTTAGATGCGTATCTTCATGTCTTTAATAGAGCCAAGCAACAAGATCTAATGAACCTTTTGGGCGCTATGTATTCTGCTGTTCTTTTCCTTGGAGCAACCAATGCCACTGCGGTTACATCTGTAGTTGCCATCGAAAGAACAGTTTTCTACCGCGAACGTGCAGCTGGAATGTACTCTGAACTACCTTACGCATTTGCTCAGGTAATTAATAGTACACAATCCAACCAATTTTCTCATGGAACTAAACCATCCAAGAATCGTAAATTCATTTGTTTTGTATTGCAGGTGGCTATAGAAGCAATCTATGTTGTGATACAAACTGTGGTTTACACTCTTCTCCTTTACACCATGATCGGATTCCAGTGGACTGTAGGGAAAGTACTGTTGTTCTACTTCTACATTTTGATGTGCTTTATCTACTTCACACTCTACGGAATGATGGTTGTTGCATTAACCCCGGGCCACCAAATTGCCGCCATTGTCATGTCCTTCTTCCTCAGTTTCTGGAACTTGTTCTCTGGCTTCCTCATTCCCAGGCCGGTACGTACACAACCTCTACCTATCTTTCCTTTGATGGCATCCCCTAATTCACAATTTCATCTAAAAATGACATTGGCTTTGCAGCAAATCCCGATTTGGTGGAGGTGGTACTATTGGGCTTCCCCTGTGTCTTGGACACTCTACGGTCTTGTGACCTCGCAAGTCGGGGACACGAATGCTGACATTGAAGTACCTGGAGTTGGGACAATGCCACTCAAGACATTCCTGAAAGATAGCTTTGGGTTTGAGTATAGTTTCCTTCCCGTTGTTGCTGTGGCTCATGTTGGTTGGGTTGTCCTCTTCTTCCTCGTCTTTGCCTACGGCATCAAGTTCCTTAACTTCCAAAGGAGATAAGAATCAACAGCATGCGTTCTAGTCTCTAAACTTTGTTCATATAATTTATGTAGAGGATGTTGTTCCTTTTTCTGTCTTGTGAAACATTAATTTGATTCTTGTCGCTTTTTATTTAAAATGAGTTATTGCTTGTAATGCAAGTAACAGCCTCTCTTTTTGCTGTATCTGATAGAGAGGTGATATGTTCTTTATTGGTCAACAAATTGTATATGGCAGTTTGGGATTTATATACTATTCTTCAGTCACAAGCTTCAATCTGGGTTTTGCCCAAAGGAACATTCTGCATTTAAATGATAGTTAAATTCATTTCAGAAGTTGAGAGCAAATGTACCACAAAAAAAAAAGGAAGAGACTATCAAGCAATTTGCCTGAGAAAATCATATGGCTATGAAGCAATTGAAAGAGAACCATTAACCTCAAACTCTGTGGTACGTTTCACATTAGCCTTTTGTATGACTTAAAAAATGCAGTTTGCAGGAAAATTGGAGCAAGGGTCTACACTAGCATATAACAAGAAACAAAAGAAAATTAAAAACCTCTGGTAAAACTGGCAGAGGAAGTAAAATAACGCTTTTCATTTTCAATCTTCTTTAGAGTCCGAATCTTCAGAATTTGCATCCTCTTTGTGATGAGAAACACCGTTGGCTACAGCTCCGTTCTTACTTGTCCCCTGATCATCATCATCATCTTCACTGTACTCACTTTCATAGTCATCTTCTTCCTCACCTTCTTCCTCAATCTCATCATCCACATCAGGTGCCTCTTCCACCAAGGCACTCATCCTCGTACCAACTCGGCTCCTCTTCAAAACCTTCAACTTAAAGCTTGTCTTCTTGTCACAACCAATCCAAGAATCACAAAGACAGTACGAGGTCAGATTATAATTCCCCTCAGAAGGGGCTTGGAACTTGCCCATTACAAGCCTAGCCCCGTTCTTCACCTTCTCAATCGCTTCCTTGACTGCTTCTTTGACCTCCCCCAAGCTAGCTCCAGACCCCTCTTTGGACCCTTGAATTGCCTTTGATGTTGCTCGCATGGCTGCTGTCTCGTCCATGAAGCTTACCCTCTGGAAGGACCATATATCATTTGAGACCGAGTCTGCAAGTATCAACCAGAAATTCTCTTCCTTGTGACCAGGGAAGTGAGGAGCGTGTGGAAGGGCCGCAACAAGCCCGTTCCCACGCTTCAATGTGACCCATGTTTGCATTGTGACTATATCGCCCTCTTGTATTCCTTCTTCACCTTCTGTCTCACATGTAATGTCTACTGTTATGGAGGGCATGGTGTCAAGGACCATCTCCACATCTTGAGACTCCGTTGAGGAGAACCCAGCAGCAAGGCTCAGCAATTCGGCTCGCTCCTGTGAGCTCATGTTTCGTAGATCTTCGAACATGCGTACTTTCTGACAATGCCCACATGAATTAGAAAATGAAGAAATAAATTAACCAATCATCAGAAGCAATTAAGCCTAACCAATGACCACAGCTTGTTTGTCCAACTGGTCAAGCACTTGAACTTGGGGTCTTAGGACCTGGATTCAAGTCCCAGCAACGGTACCTCACACCTTATTTATCTTCTAATTCTCAATTTCTGTTGGGTCTCTCTCTATTTAGCCCTTGTTGGGTCTTTCTCTCCCTCTCTCTATTCAGCCCAAGTCGGGCCTTTCTCAAGGTGATGCAAGATGTAGAGCTCTCTTCTACATAAGAGGGTCCATTTCTCGAGCACAAATGCTTTGATACACCTGATTTAGTGGATCAAAAAAACAATTAAGCCTAACCAATGGTTCTAATACTGTATCCCATCCTTTCTTGTTTTTTCTCTGTATGCCCCTAGGCTTGGTTTGCTGAGCTTGCTACCTTTTCTAATAAAAATTGTTTTTTGCTGATAAAAAAAAATAATAATCTCAGGTGCAATTTAATTGAAGTCACAACATTCAATTACCTTCCGTGCAATCTTTTTAACAACAGTCTCATCGAAGTGAGGCAACTGCAGAAAGGGTGCAATGCCTTCACCACCAGATCCTCCGACAGCTTTTCTTAGGCTTAGTGGAACTGCCTGCATCATAACGATTTCAAATGAAACACCATGCTTAAAATAGCATAACAAAGTGAATTTGAATATGTCAAATACTGAATGCATTGACGTGAAGTATTAGAGCTCCTAAGAGTATGGGATGCATTCAACTCAAGCACATGATGTCAACTTTAGAAGATAGGTATAAGCACATGAGTATGTTACAACACGGGGCACATATGAGAAATTCAAGCACTGATAATGCAAATGTAATCACCAGTGTTTTTGTAAAAATTCAGAGAACCTTTTAGTTTTAGATGAAGTAACATTCTAGAGAAAAAACAAACAGCAACTTAGCCACTTTCCCCATCAATTGGGGTAGGCTACATGACCTAATGCAGATCACATAGTCATCCGCATGAATACTTGTTCTCCATTGACTGATATCCCTTTTTTTTTCTCAACTGTTTTGTTTGTTCCCACTAAATTTTAACATTTGCACCTACCCATGTTTTGAAATTTGTCCTATTACCCCCTGGTTCAATAAAAATTTGCCCCACTGACTAAATGTTCTGGATCCGTCCCCGGTGACAATTGTTAGAATGATCCCATATTTGGTGAGTGAACAAAGGTCAATAATTAGACTGAGAACTACTTGAATAAAATGATTCTGTACTGAAACTACAGTGAACAGGAAGAGTCATGCGATGTAATTCGAGTATGACCTATTGTGCATAGATTGATAGGCTTGTTCCGAATACTATGGAAAAGCAAAGGTGATCACTTCAATGTGTAAGACGCGTAAGCATGACTGAAGTTTCTCCATCAGCCTAACAATGTGAGATACAATGATTTGACAAGATTTTAGATAGACACTCCACCTTGCATAATGATTGGTGGTGATAGAAAGATACCTGAATGATATTCTGTGAGAGCTCAATCACACCAAGTGCAGGCCTCAACCATCCATGTCCTCGTGGAGGGCGTGGTACAACTGCCATCTGTACCCACATAGGACATACTAGTTATTACAACTCTTGGAAGAAAGAAGATGTTATAAATGCATTTTCTTGCGAACATGTCCAAACACATGATTGATAAATGATATTAATCAAGAATGCAGTATCCAGACAGACATTCCAGACAGAAGCTTCCAAAAGCTAATAATTAAGATGAGTGAAGTCATATTTGGGAAATGAGGCATCTTTAACAAATTGATTATTAAATTTATATATGCACTTAATGAGAATGAGACAGGTTGACAGAAGAAAAATGGAAATCACCTTGAGTAGTTCTTCAAGAAGACGAGGTGAAAGTTCCAGCACACGTCTGAAATCACCTTGCAGAGCAGGAGATAGGGTTGCAGTCTCACGAGTCAAATGGGCTTGAATCAACAGTTCTGTCTGAATTGGAAAAAAATAATGAAGGAGATGTAAGCCAAAGTGAGAAAGACAATTACAATAGAATGAGAATTCTAACACAGCCAAGAGGTTGCACAAATAACCTTCACTAGGGCTGGATGCTGCTTCCAAAATTTTGTTTGTTCCTGCCGAATGTTTTTCAGGTCCAGATTCAATTCACTCCTGACTAATGTGAACAATTTCTGAAGAGGTTCGAGATCACTACGACGAATTGGTAGTTCCATGTATTCTCCAGCCCTTATAAAGACCTCCATAACCTTGCTGTAACAATACAGTACTATTAGAAGGGAAAAAGTTGCATAAGTGGAACACTGGATCATGGATGAGGGTATTTCACATAATGGTAAACAATATTTTGAATCTTCAATCACTCTTTTATTAGGTTGGGCATGGAGGATAGGTTAGACACTGCAGCTGCATTGATCTGTTAAAAAAAAAAAAAGGCCTTATCCCAACTACTTAGGTTTTAGACTAAAGACTTTATACAACTCCAATTTCACTATGACCTTTCTATGTTATCAGACCAGACTCCTCAAGGCCATCTGGAGGAAGAGAGGGGCATGCCATCAACTCTAACCATAAGTTGTTGGAAAAAATAATAAACATGACCTATTGGCTCTTGTAATGTCAGTCCATGATCTTGATATAACTAATAGATGCAGCACAATAGTAATACTGAATACTTAGGGCATAGCACTGACCAAACTGGAAATTATTTGGTAAATCAGCCAGGAGATGTACAATACCTGGGGGCTAAAGAAGGCTTCATGAAGCAGTAATAGGCAGACACTGTAGTAAGCATGACATAGTTTCCTGTATATTTGGATGACCTTGAGAGATATACAACAGCTATCATCAAGGGCAGAAGAATACAAACTCCAACAATCCCAAGTAAAAGTATTCCACCCGATGCTCCATCTATATTTAGAAGAAACTGAGGAAGAGCTATGCCCATTTTAATCCCCTGTCTGCCATCTGGATGACCATATTTTTCAAAATTCTCACGAGATACGGGATCAGTCAGAGCTTGATAAGCCTTTGATATGTAGTCCACAAAGTACGTGTGGGCCTCTAAGAAAAAAAAAAGAGGGAGAGAAAAGTTTATGAGCTCATGCATCAGACTGTTTTGCCAAAGTGAAAACAACAAAAGAAAACCAGATGGTGATATAGATCCTTAAACCTGGATCTGGGTTTTTATCAGGGTGGTATTGAATGGAAAGTCTCCTGTATGCCTTCTTTATGTCCGAATCAGTAACTCCAGGTTCTAATCCAAGAATGCTGAATGGCTCAAACACTTGAACCTAAACATAGAAACAATCAATATTGTATGTTTCTTCGTGAGCAACAAACAGACATTCACATAATGCAAATTGAACAAGGATTCTGCAATAGATAATAACAGTAGCTGAAAAAACTCAGCAACAACAATAAAGGAGCTGACTGTACATGTTACCAAAGCTTAGTCATGCACCAAGAAAGGAAAATACCGCTTAGTGAGTACTAACCTCGTGATTATTATTTTTTATGTAATAAACCAGAATCGCCATGATAACCCAAAGAAGCACAAGAGTCAGATTTCGATACGTCGAAAAGTTTGAAATCTGAAAAGGGAAACCACAGGGGGTAAAACAGATATGTAATTACTGAAATCCAGCAGTTCAATTGAAAAAAGATGAGATGCTCATAAACATGGTTGCAACAAAAACTTACCCGTTTAAATATGGATTTGTGGTACTTCCCAGAACGAGAGCATGCAGAACACTCACAGTGGATGCTTTTTGCCGTTTTAGAGAATGCGTGGCATAATTTGAACAGTGTGTAAGGAACTAAAGGCATGGCCATTATTGTCAAGACAAATATCAAAAATAATTCACCACTCCCTTCCGAAGCAGCCATGATGACCTTATACTGATTGGAAGCTCTAAAAAATTAAATGCCTCAGGCACCTGGAGAAGTATTACAATCAACATTAACATCCATCATGGAATCACAGATATAAAAAAGAATCACGGCACATACAAAATCACCAACCACTACTAGTATATCATGTATGATTGTCATGCATGCCTAAAATAATACAGTAACTAGAGGTAACACATCACAGTACCGTAGCTTCTCCTTGCTGCCCTAATGCAGAGGCTTAAAAAACTAAGAGCATACAAGAACAAAAATGATGTCCATTGCCTATATCAATAAATACTATCTAATAGCTGTAACTGATGGGGACCAGAATAGAAAATAAATACTTGTTACTGCTTAAGCATGCTATAAAAGAGATAAGCAATAACCCAAATTGCACATAATTACAAACAAGGATTTATAAAATTACACAGGCCCACCCATTGATTGAATATAAACTTTAGGCAACAGAAACTCAAACAAAAAAAGATATTCAATTGTGCACCACCATAATTGAGCTTGAAGACACAGGACATAGCAAATTGGAATCTGTAGTTACCATAAACAAAACAAATTGCTCACAATAAACCTTTCAATGAGCAAAGCAGAAGAACCTCGCACCAGAGATACGAAATTGCATACAAGAGAAACGCAAATGTAACGAGCAAATCAATGTAACGACTCCTAATTTGACCTAATCAACGGCAGAAGTTGCCGTTAAGGGCACGATGAATTAAACCGACGTACATATGGCGGCAAAGGAGGAGACGGGCAAAACGACATCGGATCTACATACCGGCGATGTCTGAGAAGCCAGGGTTAACGGAGAAGAAGAAATTGGGGCTTACCTTTGGCCGGAGACGGCGACTGCGACGGTGATCGGCGATTTATCGGTGGAAGAGACGAGCTTTGGCCTTGGGATTCGCAATCTCAGCTATAGATAGCTGTGAGGTTGAATAATCGCAGACTTGCATCTCCCGTCACGCTTCCTGTAAAGTCTCTCTGAATTGTTTTGCTACGATGCCACGTCATCAATTAATGTGGGTCCTCCCCGATGATGTCATTATTAATCTCAATACAATACTGAGAAATCCTAAATATTAATACATAGTTTCATTCTTTTCCTTAGAAATTAGATTCGTTTGATTTTTGTGTTGCGGGGTTGAAATCAAGTACATATAGTTCTCTTGAGTTGAATCAAGCTGAAAAAAACGGGAGGAAATTAGTGTAAAAATCCTACAGTTAGAAATCATTAAGTTAATGAAACTTATTTTATGTTAAATGTTTGATGAAATATTTTGTAACGTCTTGAAAAGAAAATTTGATAGATTTTCGTATTTTCAAGCTGACATACCGTCTTGCATAAATGAATATTAGATGTTACGTTTTGAGTGATAAATATTGAATACCGTATATTTAAGATGAGTAAATTTAATCTGTATGATTGAAATCGATCGACCATTGGATTCAGTAGGCCTGGATTTAATCGGTAACCGACTAGTTTCATCACCACTTAAAAATCGGAAAGATATTGAAATCCAATGTCCATGCCGATGGGGATGTCTGCCAAATCGAGAGTCCCGATTTGATCCTTATAAATGTCACCGGAATTAGTTAGCCAACCGATACTCATTCTTATTGTGTACATATATGCTTAGGGAAATTCCAATTTACCATTTCCTATACAACTTTATTATATTACCACGTTCTTATTAGATGTATCACCTTTAATTCAAATGGATGGAAAATATTCATGAACTTACATATGTAAAAAAGAGAGAGGAGATATTTCAATTTACTACCCTTAACTAAACAATTTTATCATGTTACCGAGGTTTTGTTTGATCTGTATCATGTTACCTCTTTCAACTTTCATTGTTGTTTAAATGAATGGAAAACATTCATAAA
This sequence comes from Erodium moschatum, assembly GCA_036897745.1. Lineage (NCBI taxonomy): Eukaryota > Viridiplantae > Streptophyta > Magnoliopsida > Geraniales > Geraniaceae > Erodium > Erodium moschatum. The sequence goes on along the minus strand of JAYMSV010000802.1, from coordinate 1,140 downwards.
ATGACCCTTATATTATTTATCCTTGTATGCATTAGGACTGAGACAAATTTCTTAAATTCTTTTTACTGCAAACAATTACATGATAACTTGAAAATTGATGACAGGAAGTAATGAAGTGATATCTTAGTTTAGGAGAAGTGATAGTAAAACATGGACAAAATGCAGCTTTTCAAGGTTTGATACATGAGAATAGTTCCTTATACCAAAGTGTGTATCCAAATTTATGGTTGATCTGTGTTAAATTTGGTTACTTGATTAGATTACTGTCATTTATTTATTTATGGGTACAAAACTAAAATCCCCTTGACACACTCAAATGCAAATGCAAATGCAAATGCAAATGTACAAGTTTGAGCTCCACGTTCATTCTCTTCCACTACTGTCACGGGTTTGTGTTGTAGGTAGATGTTTTAGTAGGATAATTTTCTGAAATACATCAAGAGTCTGGAACTACAAAGACAACTTTTATTACAAATATGATCAGAAACGCATAATTACCGAGAGAAAGAAGAGGCATCAGAATGCTTGATTTTCAGCAAAGTAACTTTGGAGATACAAATCAAAACTAGTATAATAGAGAGTAGAAATTGAAATTTCCCCTCCAAAATTGACAAATGTACGAAGCGGAACAAAACCAGAAACCACCAAAGATCACGAACCACAAGATCTCTCAAAGCACAAAACCACAAATACGATCCAAGGTGAGAGCTTAAAAGGAACTAAACCGAACAATAGTGATTCGAAAGGTGGATTCGTATAGCAGTTCATGGTTTGTACTTGTCCAAGAACCAAGGTATGATAGGTTGGAGAATCTTTTGCAAAGCAATCAGTTTCTTACAGATAGATAGGCCACATCTTTCCGATAACATGGTTCAACAAACGTGTAGTTTTGGAATCACAATTTCCTCTTGAAGAGATGAAAAAGGAGCGAATCATGAATCTTAATCGAGATGTTTTACTAAGGCCATAATCCCATATAATTACACGAAAAGTAAGGAAAAGGTGAACCCGATTCGTGATAAAATTGTAGTAGATCTAATACCCCAAAACGGAATAACAGACTCACACCGGAAACCAATTGGATTCGTAGAAATGAATCGACGCGATTCGATTTCTAACGAACACCAATACCCAGATTTC